>OU696583.1:357500-412500 GCA_916048095.2 Sacculina carcini | reverse complement strand
CAGAGCAGTGTGATTGGACGATGTGAAGAAGGAAGCGTGGGGTCTGTGCCTTGTTTGTGTAGTGTGATGATGATGCCCGTTTTCCAGATGTGAGGTATTGTGTTGTGTGAGAAGCTGTAGTTGGATATGTTGGTGAGTGTCTGTATGCCTTGTGGACCAAGATGTTTTCGATGGATGTTACTTATTCCATCTGGACCACAGGCTGATGATTGTTTGATGTTGTGTATGATGTGTCGTGTCTGCGCATGTGTGAATGGTGTGTATAGTGGATCTGTGCTGAATGTGTGTTTACGTCTGATGATTGTCCTGTCTTTTTGTGTAGGAGTGATGTGGCTGATGTGTGAGTAGTGGTTAATGAGTGTGTTTGCTTGTTGTTTATTTGATGGTACAGATGATGTGTCGGTCGTGATGGCTGCGTGTGTGCGTGTTATATTGCTGTTTGAGAGTGTGATGCTTTTCAGTGTGTTGTATAGTTTTGTGGTGTTTGATCTGTGATCTAGTGTTTTTATGTAGTTGTGCCAGTTCAGTGATTTTTGTTCATGTATCTTGGTGTTGATTGTGGTGTTGAGTGCGTGTATTTGTTCGGATGTATTGTGTGAGTGTGGTGTCGGAGAGTGTTTCAGTGTGTCGCGTTGTTTGATGAGTGTGTGTATTTCTTGTGTAAAGTTTGGGTTGTGGTGTTTTCTGTGTCCTTTTGGGATGTGTTGTTTGTCTGCCTTGTGTATGATGCTGTTAAATGTTTGGACTGTTTTGTTTATGTCTGTGATGTCTGTTGTGTTGAGTTGTGTAAATGCTAGTTCCGTGTCGTGTGTGAATTGTGACCAATTGGCTTTTGTGTAATTTGTGTAAGTAATTTGTGTGTAAGTGCGTCTGGTTGTGTTTGGTGCAGTTCTGATTTTGGTGGTGATGACGATTGGAAGGTGGTCTGAGCCAAGCTCTTTGACCACCTTCCAAGTGGTTGTGTGAGTGAGATCCGGTGTGCAAAATGTGATGTCAGGTGATGTCGAATGATAGTGTGCCTGATGTGTGGTGTGAGTGTGTTGGTGAGTGTTGTTGAGAATGTAGAGGTGTTCTGTTTGTTGTAGTATGTCTGTGCCTCTGTTGGTGAGTGGATTGTGTGTGTACCAGGCAGGATCTTTGGCGTTGAAGTCACCGCCCAGTATTATGTTAGGTGTGTTTGTGAGGTTGCGTATATCTGGTGTGTAGTTGCGAGGTACTGTTGGTGAAGTTTGTGGTGGAATGTATACGTTGATGATTGAAATGTGTGAGTGTGAGCCAGTGCGTATTTGTATCGATTGTTGTTCTGTTGTGGTGTCGTTTGGTGGTAGTAGTGTTTGTGTCTGTGTGCTGGTGTTTGTGTAGTTGATAGTACTGTGTATGAGTGTGATGAGGCCTCCGCCTCGACCGCTAGTGCGGTCTTGGCGGATGGTGGTATAGTTGTGAAAGGTGGGTGTTCTGTGGTGCTGTTGCAATTTTGTTTCCTGTATGAGTGCTATGTGAATGGAGTGTCGTGTGAGGAAGTGTGTTAATTCGTGTTTTTTTGTGTTGATGCCGTCGATGTTGAGCTGTAGAATGTTGATGTTGTGTGTGCGGTGTAAGTTGGTGTTTGTGCGAGTGAGAGTGTTGTTGAGATGTTGAGTTGTTGATGGAGGTGGTGGTGGTGGTGAGTGTGATGATGATGGCAGAACTGATGGTGATGATAGTGAGGATGGTGCTGATGGTGATAGTGATGCTTGTGAGGAGGACGAAGTTGTTGGTGAGTGTGAGGATGAACGAGTTGCATGTGAAGATGGGAATGATGGTGATGTCGGTGGTGCTGATGACCGCGATGATGATGTCGATGGTGATGAGACAGGGGTGACTGATGTTGATGGTGAATGTGCCAGTGTCGGTGTACGTGCAGGTGTTGTTGAGTTTGGAGTGCATGATGAGCAGGTGAATGAGCTCGTGTATTGTGTGATGTTGTGAAGTGATGTGCATGTGGTGTGGCACCAGTTCATGCAGGAGTTACACTGAACTGAGCCTTTTGTGTGTCGGCGTGTAGTGAGTGGCTGTGTACATATGTGGCAGGTGTATGTGTGTCTCGGGCCTGGATGTGGTTCTACGTCTCCTGCGAGTATGAGCATACGAGAAATGATCGCGAGCGGATCATATCTCGACGCCCCCGCAGGAGACGGTGACATGCGTGGAAATGAAAGTGTGAGGCGAGCGGTGTTGGTACTGTGTCTGTTGTTTGTGTATGTGTAGCGTGGTGTCACGATTTGTGCCAGTTGCACTGAGCTGAAAAAAAAAAAAAAAAAAAAAAGACCTGTGGAACCCGGGTGACCGAAGCCGATCCCAGGAGCTCGACAGCCCCGCCGTTCTGGCGAGGCTGGAAGGGTTGTTGCTGCGGTTTGGCCTCCAGATTGGAGGGTGGTCCCACGACGTAGACGTCGCAGCTCCAGGACCTGTACTCACTAGTTGTACTCACTAGTTGTACTCACTAGTTGTACTCACTAGTTGTACTCACTAGTTGTACTCACTAGTTGTACTCACTAGTTGTACTCACTAGTTGTACTCACTAGCTGTACTCAGTAGTTGTGGTGTACAGGAGATGAGCAGTCTGTCATGTATTCAAACCTACTATTGTCTAATCCAGTGGTTCTCAACCTTTTTTCTCTGATTCCCCACTTCTTAATGAGCCATCTCTTCATTTTCCACACAACAGCGCTGATAAATTCAATAAATTCAGTTGTTCCATCGAAGTAAATGTCAACAGGGCATTAGAAACAAAGATAAACGAAATTGAATGGATAAAAACACATAGTTGTCCTGTTCTGTCCGACCTTTAGCTTCCCACTCGGCAACTGTTCCATTCCCCACAGGTTAAGAACCGCTGCTCTAATCTACGCTTAAATTGTCCAATACTGCTTGATTCCACTACATCCTTTTCTAGGCTGTTCCAAATTTCGATACACATATTTGTTTTTTTTTAATCCCGGTAACTACTCTGGTCTGTCTAAGGCATTTATTGTATCACCTTCGATCTCTCACTCCAAACTACCCAACCTTTTCTATCCAGTTTGTCTTTACCAATGCTATGCCTAGAAACGTCTATTGAATCTCTTGTATGTGTATGTGTGTGAATGTATGTTTGTGTGTCAGAGGAGTGTGTTGGTGTGCGTGAGGCGGTGAGTTCGACTGCTTTTCTTCAGTTGTATATCATTTTCTTCCTCAATACATTCACCATTGGCTTCATCAACCCGCTGTGGAAGGCCTACGGACAAACATTCATCGGTATGTGTATGCGTGTCTGTGTGCATTTGTGTGTGTGTGTGTATGTGTGTGTGAGTATGTTGTGTGTGTGTATGTTGTGTATGTGTGTGTGTGTGTGTGTTGTGTATGTGTGTGTGTATGTTGTGTTGTGTGTGTTTGTGTTGTGTGTATGTGTGTGTGTATGTTGTGTTGTGTTTGTGTGTGTGTATGTTGTGTGTGTGTGTTGTGTTGTGTGTGTGTGTATGTTGTGGTGTATGTGTGTATGTTGTGGTGTATGTGTGTGTGTGTTGTGTGTGTATTAGCCGACGACCATTTTCTGGCGTTTGTTGGCTCGATGAGTGCCGTGTTCAACTGTCTGGGCCGTGTTGTCTGGGGCAGTCTGTACGACAGGACTTCGTTCAAGGTCACACCTCTCTTCCCTCGCACCTCTCTTCTTTCCCACTCCCCTATCACTCTTTCACTAGTCCAGTGGTGCTTAATCTGGGTGCAATCGGACCATAGAGCTGCGGTCACTCGGTCGACGTGCATTATAAGTCTACGTGCACTTTTGGCTACCAGGTTTTTTTGGAATATGAAATTCAGAATTGTGCGAAAATTTGTCCGTCAGTCCATACGGATCCGATGATTGTATCCATATGAAGTCGATTCCGGTTCCATGGGACGTCGATTCCGATACTCGTATCTGTGTGGACCCGGCCCCAATACTCGTGTAGAGCGGATCCGTCGGAACCGTTTTTTTCGCTCTGCCGGTCGTCTTCGATACATTACATGCATGTTGTGTGTGTGTGTGTGTGTTTGTGTGTGAAATGCCGCCGGCAGACATCCATGTTGATGGCATTGTGTGTACTGTGTGCCGGCGTGGGTTCGTTGCCGCTGACGCCATTGGCCGGCGGTGGCTGGATTCTTGCCGTCTGGCTCTGGCTGATCAACGCTTCGTTTGCGGCCAACTTTTGTCTGGTGGTGAGCGCCGTGGCGGCGGCGTTTGGCGTGCGACACGCGGCTGCCATCTACGGCCTCATATTCACAGCCATGGTTAGTGGGTGACCATCACAATACTACAGTTAAGGAGCCTCCAGTACATGAGGCCACCGCAGGGTGGTAATAGCACTTGCACTTTGCCATGCTACTCTATTTACCTGTAATTAATAATAATAATAATTGTAATAAAGTGAACGCATGAATTGCAGAAAAGAAGAAGCTGACAAATGAGCTGAAAGTTTAAAAACAGTTGTTGCAAGCGAATGCAGCGCTTTCTTTTGTGTTTGTTTTCTACGTGTATGTGTACGTGTATGTGTGTGTGTTTGTGTGTATGTTTGTAGGCGCTGTCTTCTCCATTGACTGTGGCCGTGACGCCGGCTTTGCTCGATAGTCTCGGCTATGCCGGCGCTTTCTACGTACAAGCCGCCGTCATATTGACAAGTAAGCTACACACACACACACAAACACACACGCACACAAACACGCGCACAAAATGTCCGTTCACGGGTACTTCAGAAGTGGGGCACATTCCTCGGTTTCAAGTGTAGTCGCTCAGCTCGCTGTTTTCTTGTTTTCTATTCAACTTCTCATATCATATCTAGCCATGCAGTTTTTCGTGTGTCTTAGTCTGTTGCCGAGGCGGATATATGAAAAGTGTATGTCTAGGCTAGGGGTCTTCAACCCAAAATGTTGAAACAGCCATATTGAACCAAAATAACAAATAATAAATATGCCTGGAGCCGCAACAAAAATTGACAGTCTCATATAAGCCTTATAATGAAGGCAACACATACTGTATGCATCTATGTTAGCCTACTATCAAAATGACTAAGCTGGCTACAAATACGTAATGAACCTGCATTATTAAGTGCTTATTTTCCCTGCAGTGCATCCTGTAGAGAATGACGCACCACGTGACTACTCCGTTGTTCACTTGAGTGTGTGTAATATAGTTCAGGGCTGCTACACTACATTATATTAAAACAAACTATATATTTCCCTCCCCATCTTTTCCCGTTTTCAAACATTTTTGGAAGGGCTCCAGGGAGCCGCTGGTTCTAGACTCTAGAGCCGCTGGTTCTAGACTCTAGAGCCGCTGGTTCTAGACTCTAGAGCCGCTGGTTCTAGACTCTAGAGCCGCTGGTTCTAGACTCTAGAGCCGCTGGTTCTAGACTCTAGAGCCGCTGGTTCTAGACTCTAGAGCCGCTGGTTCTAGACTCTAGAGCCGCTGGTTCTAGACTCTAGAGCCGTTGGTTCTAGACTCTAGAGCCGCTGGTTCTAGACTCTAGAGCCGCTGGTTCTAGACTCTAGAGCCGCTGGTTCTAGACTCTAGAGCCGCTGGTTCTAGACTCTAGAGCCGCTGGTTCTAGACTCTAGAGCCGCTGGTTCTAGACTCTAGAGCCGCTGGTTCTAGACTCTAGAGCCGCTGGTTCTAGACTCTAGAGCCGCTGGTTGCCGGTCCCCCGGTCCAGGCGTAAGCGAAATGTTGAGGTATAGGAAATGAGCAGTGTCTCAATACTGCTACTTATCACCTCATCAACGGTGCTATTAACGCCGTGGTCTCGGAAACTGAATAGATGAAAACAGGATCAATACAATTTCCATCTATAGTCGTTTCCGCTGGTAATTGGGTAGGGAGACTTCTAGGTTCTCCATGCATAATACGTTCCTTGGAATTTGCCCTCATTTTGGGTTCCAGTTTGTGTGTCTGCAACTGAACCTGATATGCCCTTCTACCATGTTGCGTAGTATAATTGGCTACAAGGGATTTTCGATAATTTTCTCCGCTGATTCTTACGTATTTCAACTATACTCCACTCTTGTTGCGTACTTCATTGTGTGAAGATTTCATCCTCTTCCATTCATCAGACTTCTTCCATCCGTCTTCTTCAACCCAATATGTTTCATCTTCTTCCATCTATCAAGATTTCGCTCACCAGAATTCCAACCAGGCGGACCCCTGTTCCCCATTGTGACCACAACTGAGGCACTTATCAGCGCAGGTATAAATCAACGCCTTCGTACAGATTCGATCCGCCGACCTTTGGGTTGCTAGTCCGATGCGCTACCTCTACACCACTAGCAGCGAATAATCAAGCGTGTTATTCTGCCAGTCTTTCAACGCGTACATCTTGTTTGGTGGACAGGCATTCTGGTCACTCTCAGCTATAAAGAGCGCAGGCTTCGTACGATTGGCAGATGTGATCTGGCCGCCGACGATTGATCTCTGCTCAAGCTGTACACACACACACACATGTGTATTGTGTATTTTTCAATCTCTGTACGTTCAACTACTGTGGTTATGCCGTTTTTTGTTTTTTCAGCAGAATCAGAGGTGTTCAAAGTGTATGTTTTCAACCCAAACGCATGTTTGATTTTGATATTAGTAGGTGTTTGTGTTTTTGTCTCAGTGTTATTGATGGTTTTAGTTGTTGTTGTATTGTCGTATTATGTGGTGCGATTGTGCATGATCTAGTCACCCCAGAAGAATTGGTTCTTGAGGTGCACCTTGCCAATGCTTCTTGTTCTCGTTAAAAATGGCAATCGTGAATTTTAATGCATATAAATCGCTGTCATAGTAGACCTTCCATTTCGTCCAACTGTAAAGTAGTTGGGGCTGATTTGAGGGCGCACAGCGACTGGCACCGATGTACATTTTCTCTGCATTACAATTCAACTAGTTTAGTCGTCTGAAAACGTTTGAGGCTCTTCAAAACTTGCCACTCCCCGAGCTTGGTGTACTGATTGGACTGTCAATCTCTGGTAATATTCAGAATGAAAATCGGTTGGTTTTTTCAAATGTGCTTGTCCGACTATAACATCTCTTCAGGGATTGCTTCCTGGATCTGGACATTTAGTCCCTTCTTATAGTTCGCCACTGCGTGCAGGATAGTGCTAATTTTGGCATGAGTCTGGCTCGCTTTCATTCTCGACTTTGTTCTTCAACATCTGTCTTGATTTCTACATCCGCTATGGTCTACAAATTTAGTCAGCTGATGCCACGAATTTAATCACATTGATACTGCATTGCGGTCTGTACTTGCAATGATGGTTCATCTCATTCTGACCGTTTGTCTAGCATCGCTTGTGTATGAGTATATATATATATATATATATATATATATATATATATATATATATATATATATATATATATATACTCATACACATATATATATATATATATATATATATATATATATATATGTGTGTGTGTTTGTCTGTATGTATGTCATAATTCACCGTACAAAAGAATATTGTATCGGACCAAAGTTCTTACTTGCTAGTGGATTATTTAGATTTATTACATTTTTAGGTGTAATTAATTACTCCAGTTTCAGTCTATCGTTGCCACATATTTATGTTTCCACGCTTTTTCCGTGTGCATCTTCGGAACACTTTCTCTCTCGTTTGAGCATCTAGTCATTGAAAGTTCAATGTTTTCAATTCAAATGAATCGCAGATCCAACATAAATATAACTAGTGATGAATTCAAAATCATTTTTGATATTTATTTATTTTGGTCTTTGTGTTATGCGCTGTTTATTACGTGCCCATTCCATTTTTTTATTGAATATTTTCGCAGTTAGACCCAGATGAGTGTGTTTTATGTGTGATTGAGGCTGGAATATATGGATTCTTAACTTGTTAGTGTTTTGAGAACGTTAAGTGGTATCATGTTGCTGTTAACCTTATTTTAATCTGGCAGTTGATTGGGGCGATGCGATCAAACAGACAATACAATACTGATGGATTTTTGGACTCATATTTTACATCGTCCGCGGTTCACTCTCAGGACGTTTTTCATCGCATATTTCAAGCATACAGTCCACGTTTGATTCCCATTTGATTCAGTTTACCCGAGTACAACACGCTTGACTTGACATTGTATTGATGACAACGTTGTGAACGCGAAAATCTATGCATAAATCACGTGAAAGCAAAGCAGATTCCAGCACAACACAACGCACATCTCCCTCACAACATATTTGGGCAATGCTGCCAAACAAGATCCCGTTTTTCTAGCTAGTTTGACAAGACGCCAATTTGCTTTGACCAGGGACTGTCTCATTTCAGTTGGAAATAACGAGATAGAACAACGCACACGCTTCTAGACACTGTTCATTGGGAGAAAGTACATTAGAAAACAATAAAACAAGAACATTTCGATAATTTGGATGTGTATCAGTAAGTGTACGGCTCGTTGGTTTCGCAAAGGAAATCACTTTTGTTGGTGTGCTACGTATTGTAAAAAATGGTACACACCCTCCTTGGTCATTCTTTTCCAAGCCGGTTTTGATAAATAATATTGTGAAACATCGACCCGCCGCCAATATGAAACACGTGAGTGTATAAATAATTTGTTATAAAATTGAGCAATGGAATATTAATTAGGCGCGCAGTATTCAAAAAGGTCCAGTTGTCAACATATTTAATACAAAGATTGATTTATCCTTGTATTTAAGTGATGCTTTCTTAATTTTTCACCAAATTCAACGTTCAATCTACATCTGATTAATATATTACAAGTATATATTCCCGTCGTTATATCCTGCGTTTAATTTTTCCCTTATTAACCTTTCCTCCATGATTTCATTTTTGTAAAACGTTCGTCTACCATATATCTAAACGTCAGCACCTACTCAGACTATGCCATGTGTTATTGGGTCGGCACCCCAACTGATACATGCCGTAGTTTGGTTTTAATCCCGCTTCTCGAAGCGACATCAACAGAAAAGACTCAAAGCTCGCAAAACACGCTATGGAAACTTCTAGAAGACACATACACCTCGTTGAATACATCAGTACAATGTTACGCAAACACATGATCAATGTTCCAACTACCTATATTACAGTTTTTTCAATTTTCTCGACTAAAAATTTCCAAATCGTGTTTGCAATTATAGCAAAATGTCGCGAGTTGGTCGCCGAGGTGGTGTGTTGATTCAGCCCCGTGTGTTGCTCAATTGGCCAAGAGCATCGCTTTGAAGTTGTATTCGTTGTACTTGTCTAGCATCGCTTCCAGCTTGCTAAAAAACACGGCAATAATATGAACATCACAAACGACTTACGCGTTCGCTACACACGTGATAATGTAGAACACCTTCCACACGCCCGTCTGTGTCGATGATGCGTCGCTGAGCCCGTCAACGTTTCATGGCTGTTCTCATGGGGTGTCTGTTTTGAGGCGCCGAGATTGGCCTGGGAGCTGTGCTGCTCGCAGCTCGATCAATGGTTGCGTAGACCGGCATGGTGACTTGCGCTTGCGAAACGGCGGCCTGGCTCCGTGCCGTGGGCAGCGTTGCCGTCGAGTATGCCGTGGCTGGCATCTGCGGCACTTCGTGGCGCAGTTTCCACACCGGAGATCCTGCAAGAGTCACAGACAGAGCCGTAGCAGTCGCTCTCCGAACTCCCCGACCGGGGGCCCCTGATTGTTAAAGGGCCCGTTTCGCATTGTATTAAAAATTGTCATAAAGTAGCGCATAAAAGTCCCCAGCTTGATGGAGATCGAGAAACTGCTCGTAACTGTATTTTTCCAATGTCGGACCTCTATTATAATTATGCTATACTCATAATGGAGCCCCCAAGTGTTGCCTTCGGTGAGTCCCATAATACTTCGCATCGGCTCTGGTCACAGAGGCAAGTATCTGTGTGTTTGGAAAAGGCGGTCGTTGTGTCACTGTTGAGCTGCACAGCTCTACTATTGTGCTAGTGAACTTCTATCTGGGCTTGATCGACAAGTATGGTAAGTTGTGCTGGGACATATCTGAAAACTTTATCGGGGAATGTTTTCACAGAGCTTGCTATGCTATGTGGTTTATTAATATAGGAATGATCTTCGATCGCTTCTATAAGGTTTATTTTGCTATGCTACTTGCGTTGTTTTTATGTATGGTTTAACCTACAAAGGATTTAGAGTTTTCATATGATTTAGGATTAAGAGTATAATAGAGTTGTTTCAACTACAATTATTTCCTTGAAAAGGGCGCAGATCTCACCAAGACGTATCACGGTCGTCTGAAGTAATTATGTACGAATCATGGGATTAGGCAGAAGTGGTGAGCCCCACCTGCCGTGTCATTATCTTCCGTTCGGAAGTGCTCTGGGTCGTTACTGGCCTGCACCAGTCTTGCGTACGCTGTCTCACCGCCGCCACCCGCTCCTCCAACTCCGTACCCTGATCCGGTGCTGCCGGCCGACGCTGCGGCAACATTCAGCTGAGCCAAATCGGAGCGCATCTTCCTGGCCTCCGCGTGTCCCGTGGCGGTAGTGGCGGCGATGACGGCTGGTCTTGTTGACGTTGAAGAACAGGTTGTTGAAATTGACGCAGTGACGGCGGCCACCTCTTCGTCGTCGGCTTCGGAACGCGACGTATCATCCCGTCCGTCATCGTTGGACGCCACCAAACCGGCTGCGCCTCCTCCGTTCCTTGCAGCTGGTAAATGACACAGTGTACCCCAGATATATGAGAGTATTTCTTCGGGCCCGTCTTCTATACTCTACGTAAAATTTTCCCCTTATATAAGATAACCCCGGATATAAAAGAATGTTTCTCCTCTCCCGACAACTTGCTTATATCCGGTGTACACTATAATTTTCATGCAGTCTCATTGAGTTTGTACAGCGGTGTAGCGTCATTATCACCGTAAATGTACATGAACAATCTGTCAATTGTAACACTGGAATTGGTTGCCTTTGAGGTGGCAGTTCTCTTAATGTTCTATCCCAGTCTTATGTGGATACGTTTCATTTCATTCAACTTCGTGTCATGCCGAGCAACTTTGCTCTCTCATTTCTCACCCACGATGTTATGGCAGTGAACAATACCTGTAATATTCAGCAGACAATATATTGTTTACCTTTGGTTTTTACGCTTGAAGTTTATCACTATTTTCATCCTGTTCAGATCCGTTTTTATCAAACGTCTCATTTCGCTGAAAGTTCTTGTTTATCAAGAGTGCCAGCATGGAATTGTTTCTAGTATGCATGTTTCTCAGTCGCATATCACTGGATTTTGTCTCTTGGAGCCTTTTAGCCGGAAGACCAAATGAAACTTCACAATACCAAAGAGGCAATTGGAAATTATATGAAAATTAGCACTCAATCGGTGATTCATTTAGCAACATATTCATGTATATTTGAATCATGCTGAGTTTTGACGATTTTGGTCGATAAAGATGTTGACAGGGGCTTAATGTGTGATCGCTGGGATTCAAACATAGTAGGGTTCAAATAGTAGGGATTCAAACACAGTAGGGTTCAAATAGTAGGGATTCAAACACAGTAGGGTTCAAATAGTAGGGATTCAAACACAGTAGGGTAGTTTGCTTTGTTGTTGCTTCGTTTTTCCCTGATAATATGGCCGTTGCAGTTATAGGTAGTGATAGCCTATAACCTCCTACCTTCCCCTTGCCACTGTCTGCCTAGTTGTTTAAAAGTGACGCGAACATGTATTCTGATTATATAATAAATAATAATGAATTTACGCATTTGAACACAGCAATGGAAAGGCCAATGTTCGCGTGAATTTATGCAGGGGTAAAGCCTCACGGCCCCGGCTGGCACACCGCAGGTCCGGCCGCACGGGTTTTGCAGTCACCGCCAGCACAGAAACTGCACGGCTGCGCGCACACAAAACCCGCATTGCGACAATTGGGCTACCCTTTCAGAAACGAACCCAAACGTTTCACCTCGCCAGGGAATCGAACCCTGAAACTCTCGTGCACAGAGCGTGCGTCTTAGCCACTCGGCTACGAGGCGGACAAATTCTGATTATCACCTGCTAGACACCTCATCTGCCAAAACAATATTGGCAAGATCGCGTGTTTCCCATTTTTTTGACACCTCACGTCTTTGACATCTTACGGCCTTATCCCTGTATTTGCCACCCATCTACCAGTGCTTGGCCTAGCGGCTGGAACTCTTCTTTTATCAAATACGCAGGTATCACCATGTACGGTTGGGTTTGGTATCACCAGTTTGGGTTATATCTGCCAAGCTTATGCTAGCCACATTATATGACGTATTCAAGCGAGTGTCAGTACTGCAGTGCATCATGCTCGTTATATCTCCTCTTCCAAATTCCTCATCCCTGCGCGAGGAAGATACGCGCAAATGAGATAGTGCCGTACCATTATGCGGCGGGTTGGGTCGTGGCTGGTGGCGCACTAGCGACTGGCTGGACGTGACTGAGCTGACACTGGCCGACAGGTCGGTGCCGTCCGCGTTGACCGCAGTCACTGGCGTGCAATGTCTGCCGGGCACCTCCACGGCACAGTTCCAGTCACGTCGCGATTCCGCTCCCATCACTCGTCCTCCTGCGCTCGTCAAGTACACAATCATTCACGTCGTTTTCTAAGCCGGTGTACATCATGCTCGTGTGACACGTGCAGAAATATATTTTCCTGTTGTCATTGCATGCAAACCTAAAGGTGAGGTATAATATAAAGTGTAAATTTTGCACAATCTTTTATATATCCAGAATTACGAGTGGGAGCATGTGGACTGCACCTGTGACTACCATCGAATGGCGATGCAGTGTGGCGTAGTTGGACGGCGGACGACGACGAACGTTTACTCCCCGTTGAGAATGTAGCGTTCCTGGACGGTAAAAACCGCCACCAGAAGAGCCACCGGATGTCGTGGATGACATTCTGCTGAGCGGGATGCTCATGTTGCGCACACTCTCGCGGATGATTTGACGAATCGTTTTCAGGAAGATATTGCGATGCTCAGACGAGCTGAAATGAAAATAGTACTTATTCATTAGGGAATTTAGACCTTTTTAGAATTTAGTATTTATTACTTTTTCATCAAGGAGTTCAGGCGAGGTGACCGATGTTTGACAACTCTGTTAATTTCCAACACCACATGGGTTTAGCTACGCAGGAGCACACGTAAAATATGACCAAAATTGTTTTAATACTAAATTCGCACAATTTTCGTATAATTTCGTAGTTTACAATGAACATAATATTGCCTAGTAGAGCAGCTTTTTCTTGGAGGAATTTGCATTGAATCTTTGTAGAAACAAGGTAAGGATTGTTTTGTGTAAGCATGTTTCGTTCATCTATCTCTCATCTGTTCTGGTGTTTCCCTTTCTATCTGGTTCCGTATTGTTGAACTAAACAAACACAGATTAACACAGAATGAGTTTGATCGACTCAAAGTTTATATTGTTAGGGCACAGTAGTGACTGAATGAATACAGAGTAGTTAGTGAGAAGATATTGATGTTAGAGGAGTTAGAGAGGGTAATCAGTGAGGCGAACACACCTGCTCGACATCTGGTAGATTTTCTCGCTGCGCCGGTGGATCTGTGATTTGAGATGAATCAGCTCCCAGAGGTAACGTTCGCACGAATCACGGCCAGGTACTGCCCTCACCTGTACTTCGGTGACCGGGATGAGGGTCTGGTATCGTACGATCTCCACCTCTGACGGGTTGCTCTTTCCGTTTCCGCTCTGAGTCGATCAATCATCACAGGCGAGCTTAAGTTTTTCGTTGAAATTTTAGCTGTGGCGTGTTAAACTGTGTTTTTGCGCTTCATTTGCGTTCTTTATATGGCTTGTCTTTTGTCTAAATGTAAACATCTCTAAAATGAGATCTTTGTATGCAGAAACTGGTGTGCGTTAAATTGCAGCATCATATAAAATGTGAAACGGTGAATTTCCCCGCGTATCAATGGTCTTGTATGTATTTTTTCAGTTGCTAATATTTCTGCAGCATTTTTGATCCTTGGACGTGCAACTGTATGTCAAATAGCTAACCATCATTTTCTTCTTTTGCCTCAGACGTTCTTTGCATAGCAGAATGACCGCCGACTTGAAGACAAAGCACATTGTGTGCAGTTCGAGACCTTTCTTCACTTTGCCCAGAAAATCGGCAACGTTCAACCAATCCACTCCTCCATAGTACAGCAGGTCGGCGGGCGAAAGCTCCATGGACTGGTAACATCGGCACATACAAGTCAGTGGCTATGTTTTTCAATGCACAGTCATTTTGGGAGAGAAAATAATATAACCGGCAATTAAGAAGGCTAGGGTGGTCAGTAACAATTCCTAGTGAAATTTCGCTTAGTCCATATCTTAGAGTCTAGGACAGTGGTTCCCAACCTTTTCTAGTTTGCGGCACCATTGGCAAGCCTTTCAAAAGCTCCCGGCACCCTTATTTACTACATAAGGAAATACATATTTAAAATATCTGCTGTTTTTATTATATTTTTTTATTTCGACACTTTGCATCAGTGTAACAACATCTTATACAAAGTTATGAAAATTTTATTTACGCTGATCCTGCTATTACAAAAAATGTTATTATAATTCAAATATGCAATTTTCCGCTGAATTTTGGCGGCACCCTCAAAAGATTTCACGGCACCGCTTGGTGCCGCGGCACACCGGCTGGTAATCACTGGTGCAGGACCTAGACCATCTTTGCTGCATTCACTCACAGTTGTGGACGGTAGTAGATGACTACTGGCTTTGTGGTACTGGCGCGACAGGTGACCGAAAATGGCACCGTATTCCTCGTGAATGCGCTGCATCTCGTTGATGTGCTCGGCCACCTTCTCCATCGCTCTCAAAGCCTCTGCACAAGCAATCATGCGTATAATTCGACCCTGAATTCGAGCTCTGCTGGATTTTGTGTGCTACTGATGTACTTTCGTGTACTACTGATGTACTGATGTACTTGAATTTGCATCTACTCCGCATCGCTGATATGCTTATAATATTCAGTATTATCAGTAAGAAAACAGTATTGACAAATTCGCTGATGAGCTATTCTTCACTATATATACTTTTCCTGTTCAGTGTCTTATTTGAAACATGGCCGACTTATTCCTTGCTTTTCTCGAGCAATTTCCAAGCTTTAATATCCGCCTTGAGTAGCGCTATATGTAGTCATTGCACTGTCCTAATTTATCGGACATATTTGAAGAACAATTTCAGTGTTTTCACATCGGTGTTTCTTAGTCAATACGAGCGAGGCTACCGTCCAAGTGATGCTGTTCTCCCGAATTCGAGTCGGCCAAACACTTGAGCTGCTGCAACAGCAGCGGGTACTTGAGAATGCGCTGGATAGGCTTGATGAGGTAGCTCTCCAGAGTGGACGAGTGCTGCTGGCCCGGGTTTTGGCGCTGCAAGAATTGCTGCAGTTGTATGTTACCCTCGCCTGAAAGCACATATGTGTAGCCAGAGTGAATATCGTATGGAATTGCTATTGAGTGCCACCGAATGCTTTTGAGTGTCTTCAAAACTTGTATCACAAATGTACTACAATGTTTGAAAGGCTGGCAAAATATTTGATATTTCAATTTGGCTTTTTATTAGTAATGAAAGCTAGGTGGTCAAAATGACAATTCTACAGTGAACTCATCACTCAGAATTGACGAGCAAGATTAGGATGAAGTTTGAAAGCTGTATGATGGGTGGATATTCTTTTACTGTACTCTCTGTGAGCTATTTTTCAGCACATGATTAACTGTAATTTATCGATTTGCTACTCACAACTGGGACAATTGTGTGTTGACTCACTGGGATGCAGTATTTTCTGTGTTCGTGAATGACTGGAACACAAAGAACTGTACAGTTTGAACCCGTCGTTGTGGTAGAGGAATGCATTCCCAATCGAGAACAATACGTTCTGGAACAGCATTAATCGGCAATCACACAATATACATGCATTCGTAGCGTAGGCATGGTTTGCTGATCTAGTCTATGTTAATTGATGACGCTACATCTACTTATAATACATGAATTGTGCTATATCAAGTCTGCACGCTCACCTTGAACTGTGTGGGGCTGTCAAGTCGATTGAGACCGGTCTCCATCTCGATGGCTTCCTCGAGACTCTTGAGGAATTGGCGTTGGAAGCGAACGATCTCGGGAATGTTGCCAAACAGTGCGGCCAGCTCTGCAGCCGTGACAAAACACTCGAGACGTAGCGGCTCCAGATATTTCACTATCAAACAGTCCAAGTGCTGTTGAACACACACACACACACACACACACACACACACACACACACACACACACACACACACACACACACACACACAAAAACAGTATTGTATCACCACAGAGTGGCAGGCTAAAACTATGCAGCTCAGACTAAATGACATCAGTGACTCCCGCAGAACTCAGAAGGGGATGGCTATGAATAGCTCCAGGTCCGATTGTAGTCGCAAACTCTCGATTCGAAATGTCAGCTTTTCAATCAATAAGTTTTTCTTTGAATCCATCATCCTGTAAGGATTTGATCATCTTCATTCACCTCTGTGTTTTTAGAGACTGGCGTCGCTCCGCAGTGATACAAGGGAATACAATTCGTGTCAATTTTCGTGCAAGCAACATTGAGAGTGAGTAAGACACTCTTTTGATCTAACAACATGATATGAAGTTTCAAGATAAGGCGTCCATCATTTGGACATCACAAATATGAGAATTCTGAATTTAAAAGTAAGTTTGGCAAACGTTGCTCAGTATGTGATTGAAGATTGTAGTTTGACATTGTAGTAATTCCATAGCGACTCACTTTCACATACGTCCTTTCCGTGTGCAACAGCTCGGTGAGGACTTTCCGTAGCCGATCTGCATGGGTCATTTGACGCCCCGTCATCGGCGTCTGGCTGTGTCCGGACGCCACACTCGAGATTGGAGAATCACACTCGCCACTTCCAGCCCCCCGTCCGCTGTCCACGGGTGACCGACAGAAGCCGGTCACCTGGTTGGCGTTCTGCCGGCAAATGTCGGCCACGATATTGAAGGTAAGGCCACAACAATTTTGTGACAGTTATTTTTAATCGTCAATAATGGTATATTTTTGGATGTAGGTGTCGATAATTTGCTCATATTGCAAAATGATCTGATCTCATTTCTAGTCTATTTCTGTTTGAAACAATTCATGTGTCATTTTGAAATAATGTTTTCACTAAAGAACCTGGCATACACCGGTAAGTAAATGCTTGCATTGACACGTTATGTCTCTGTGTGTTTCTTGCCGGCGTAATTATGTGCCTGATTATATCCCACCTTTATTAAATTGTCGATCTCTGCAGCGGAAATATTCGATCTTTCCGAAATGTCCGATGGTGGGGGCGGACATCCCATACCCTCGTTCTGAGAATTTTCTGCAACGGAAAGTCACGTTCTTGAAAGGTAGCTTATTCAGTGGTTCAAGCTTCTGATTGAGACAATTTTAGGCTTGCTTTACAACTTAATTACTGCATGAACTATTTCAGTATTTCAGGGCTTTCACCGATTCGGAATGTTCAAATGAGTTACCAGCTTGTTAAAGTTGTTGCATTGTCACCACGCCAAAATATTGTAACTGAATACGAATAGAACACAATGCAATTGCTTCTAAAATTTATGTTTGGTACATGAATACACTGGTGCCAACAACTAGAACTAGATGGCTAGAGAGAAGTGCAGTGCGGTCTCTCACTCCAGTCCATTACGCTGGGAACTATCAGGCTGGGTATATCGCCATCTTCAGTCGTCTGCTCCAGAGGCGGAGGGGGACACACCAACCGCTCAATGATTTCATCGGTAGAACGACGCAGATTGCCTGACTCGGGAACCTGGTGTAACAAACATAGCTGTGTCACAGAAAATCAAATAGTTACGTGATGTTTCCTACTCGGAAAAATGTCATGACAGTACAATGACGCGTAGTTTGTTTTTGACGTCGTTTGTAGCTGCATTCTGCACTTGTCATAACTTGACAGTGTTGCTGGCTGACCTCAGTGCGAGAGGATCGGACCATGAGACAGAGAGCAAGCTCGTCTTGCAGCACTGATTCAATGTACATCATATCCAGATCGGCTACCACAGCTCCATTGATCACCATGATCTCGTCAGCGCGTGCCAACCCTGTTTCATCACACAAGAACATGCCTACCACTACTCGAAAATGTGCACAATTTTAGATGTGATGTTAATTCTTCTGTTTGGCTTGGTCTGCCTAGTTTTCCCAATAATGTAATTATGCATCTTCAATTATACATGTGATTTGAAGGAATGCAAGGAGCGCCAGTAATTTCCGATGAACATTTATTCCCGTCCCGTACAAGTTAATCAGGATATTTCACCGTTTTTGCCTGCCAGCGAGATCTCCTCCACTCTGCTAATGTAGCAGAACAGTTCGTCCTGTCGATCAGCGTTCTCCACCAGCTCCGCCTCGACGCTAAATCCCCACATTTGGTCGACGCCGGTGCGGGATAACTCCACCTGGAAGAGCACCTTGGGCTGGATCTCTACTATCTCGTGCGTCTGTAACTGAACCACCACAGGTTGAATCGATTAACGTCCTTGTATTCGCACGAGTGATTGATATTGCCTATAGAGTAGAATGGGCTACCGAAAAATCCGGCAGGGTTCATGGACAGTAAGTGACTCTTTGTCTATTTATACAAATGGATTATTCCACTAACATGCATACACGCACTCAGCGACTGAGAAGCGTAGACGTTTGGACATTGTACAGAGACATTAGAACGTAGACTTTTAAACGCTTATCTATGTGTGGACAGCCGCACATAATTTCCCATATAGTTTTCCTCACAAATTCAGTTGCACGATTATTTCACAACAACATAGAGTCTGCATCTTTTGTGTACTTACATAGGGTTCGATTAGATCCGAGCGGTGAGGTACATAGAAATGTGCCATTTTTGAGTCCTTGCACTTTTTCACTCGCACAAAGCTTGCCAGCGGGTTGACATTTTTCTTGGAGCACGCGGCAAAAAGGAGCCCCTCCACTGTCATGTCTTCTTTGATATGTACCGTTGCAACCTGAAACAGGAAATGGCAGTGGTTACCATCGAAATCTACTTCCCATTGCTGGAATGAGGTTTTAATTCCTGAACTGAGATTTATTTGATGATGTTTGCCGTGTTTTTGCCATTTTCCCCGTATTTGTTGAGGCCACTGCAGATCAAGGGTATGTATGGCTTGTGACCACTAGGCTTGCCACTCCTAAAACTCCGCTCGTGGTGGGAATCTATCCATTTATTTGTACAGTAAACAGAGGTCGGACATTGAACAACTTTTTTGTCTTATGGTTTTATGGGGAAATATCTGGAAAGACGTATAGAATTAAATTCGGTAAATTAATACAACATCGCCTTGCCGTATTGACTGTTTTTTATGTCAACAAAGGTTGGTTACACTGGCATTGGTATTTAAGATGACCAGAAATTCCTCATCTTCCAATTGTAGGAATGCAAAGTTCAATAAGTTCTCAACAATATTTCTATCTATAAGGGCCACATTATACGAACAGAATTAATAGAATATCACAAGCGTTTGGTAGATTCATAGTTTGTTATGTTTTTGATGATTCTTGTACTCTGTTCTTTAGATCTGAATGACTCTTTACTGAATTGGTCTCGTCTGAAGTGAGAACCAAGCCATTGAAGGAATGTTCCTATATAATGTTCCACACTGATTTTCGTCGTACTGAAAATGTCAAGGACTGGCATAATACCAGCTTGTCGTCAGAATATACTTTGCTACTGTCACTCTCACCTGGTCGCCATGGAAACGCACGCGGCACGTGCGGTATGAGTCGGGACCACCTTGACCATCGTTAGCTCGCGTGCAGGTACCATCTGCTCCGCTGCCACTGCGGCTCAGCATGGGAGCTCGTCGCTTTGTGCTGCCGCGTCCCGCCAACAAGTTGGAGATGAGGTTCGGTGCTCTGGCGCATATGTGAGCGTGCAGCGAGGATACGGTGAACACGCCCAGACGGTTCAATGTCAACTTGGTGGAGCGCGTGACGTATGCCAATAGACCCTGTGGTGTGGGAAG
Source organism: Sacculina carcini (assembly GCA_916048095.2). Lineage (NCBI taxonomy): Eukaryota > Metazoa > Arthropoda > Thecostraca > Sacculinidae > Sacculina > Sacculina carcini. Next base: position 392,453 of record OU696583.1, on the reverse strand, counting down.
CATGCAGGATTATGACTTCACTCGAGAGTAACGTTACACTGCTCATGAAATTCATCAACAACTGAAATATTAAAATCACTTGTTTTTCATCGCGAAAAGTTTTTATAGTGCATGATTCATGACTTCAATGACATTTATGATTCACACTTTTTGGAATTTGTGGAGACAGCGACCTGAATTGTTTGTTCTCTTTGCACAATCTTGATTCCGCCACTACCAACAGACATGCCCCTGTTTCCACTCGACTATCTGCCTTCATGCCAACTTCCATGTTTTCCTTGTACAGCATACATACAGCTGTGTCCTGTGATTGAGGCTTTTTGTTGGCTTTGACAGTGTTCCCTTCATGGATGCAATTCTACTCTGAGCATTAAGCGCAGGCATACAACTGAAGGCATGGGTTCACTCAGTCACAGATAAGATCCAATGAGATTCCACTTTTAATTTGGTTTCAATTCAATCTTGTATTGCTACATTCCTGGTATTGGTTTGATTTATTATACCTATCTCATGCATGGTGTTTGGATATCGCCCAATGACCATGATAATCGAGGCACTGAGAGCTGTTAAATGGTGACTGGCTGAATAAAAATTGGTTTTTTGATCTTTGGCAATGGTTTTCATCTTGATCTTGTCAGTTCCTGGCTAGTATTGTCGCTTAGAAAGCAGTGTTCGAGCACAGGCGGCAAACGTATGGATCTTTTCGATTAGCAATGAAATCTCCAAAATAATTTTTGTTTTTTCCACAACTTTCATTCATCATATTTTGTTCTCGTTTGACCACATTGTCGTACCTTGGGATTGGGCAGTTCACCGGCTTGCAGCGAAGCCATGTAGCAACGCAGGCGGAATTGTTCGCTGTGCTGTCTCTCCAGCGACTCTTCGTGTCGACACAGCTGAGACGCCAGTGCCATTTTCCTCTCAATATCCGACGCGCCGCTCAACTGTACCTCCGCCATCTGCTTCAATTTGGCCTCCTGTCACAGTCGACACGTTGATGTCACATGTATCATCGCATGAGCAAATACAGTCCAAATAGCGGGCCTCAAAAGAGTGGAATCCTCCAGACGGTATACGTCCTTGGTCCCGATCATATACGTTACAAATAGCGGACCAAATTACCCTTCCAAATAGCGGAATTCAAATAGTGGAAACCTCCAAATGGTTAAATTATTCCCCGGCCTCTTCGAGCCTGCTATTTGGATGGTCGACTGTTCATAATAGTTGTGATGTCCACGTTGTTTTACTTTGGCATCCCCAGTCAAGATACGACACCTAGTCTACACTAATCAATCAAGTATTCTTGAACATTTCAAGAAGCCTCATTGCAACCACATTGCCTGTCATCTATTAGGCACTGTATCAGGTCTTGCCATATAATTGATACTTTCATTCAGAGGCTGCGAAAACAGAGGAATGGCTGGTGATTGTCTGGTGGTGAAAGGTTTTGCCTCTTGATTAGCATGAGCGGGTACATTACCGCTAGCATTCCTGTAGGATCTGATTATGTTAACGAGCTGGACTTACCGCTTCAATTGCTCTCTCCAGCCGAAATATCTCTTCCTGCAACAGGTGCAGAGTGCCCGTTTTTCCGCGATGTCTGGAGAACGCAGCGGCGCACGCGCAGTGTATGTTTGCGATCCATCGCTCCACATCGTTTTGGCTGCTGGCCTGAATGGTGAGTGATGGCACATACATACACGTCAAGGGGAGGCTTGGAGGGGCTGAAGCCCCCCAAAAGTGTGCCAAACCTCCCTGAGCCATCCAAAAAATCCTGACCATGAACATTTTGAGTGTAGTTATTCATGTTTCACCAATCCCCCTCATTATTTTCCTTAGACCACCTCTCAGCCCCCTCCGGAAGACCCCTGGCACGGCCACTGACACACGTACGTAAACCATGTTTAGAAAATAACGTCTTATAGCCATTGAACGTCCTTGGGTAGTGATACACCGTGCTATGAGTGGCCTACGTGCTATTGGGAGAATTCTAGGGTGTGATATGTATTCGATACTAGGGGATGTATTCGAGACTTTACATATGTCATACTCTTCTGGAATATTGCGATGTATTATTATAATATAAATAATTGAATAGAGTGGAGAATTAAAGTGATCATGTACAAGTAATGTATGTTGGTACTGACATGTCAGAAAATTGGCCTCGGTTTTGCCAAACTTCAACTTGGCAGCAAATATAAATTTGGCAGTTGCAAGATACACAACTAAAATTGGCTGCATCGAAACATGTGTGGACATGTGTCTGTACGTTTAGGTGTGTTTCCTTCATATACTATTATCCAGCGATAGTACCTCAACGAGCACTGTGAGGCGACTGAAACAAATGGGAAGCAACATTTTAGCTCAACAAAGACGAACCTGGAACAAATAGGCGTCTCCAAATGCTGTGCTCAGACAGAACACGTTTTCCTTCTTTGGATGTTCGGGCACCGCCTGCATAACGGCACCGTGCACGATGATCAAATGTTTAGGCGAGTGCTCTATGCTGCGGCCATCGTCCGATTCGCATGGGTAGAAGAGCAACGTGGTGCCCTTGAGGCAAACCCAGTATCCACGCCATCCTCGTCTTCGAGCCAGCTCAAGTTGCTGACCTTTGCGCAGCAGCCACTTCTTCACCAACAAGAATCTATTCACACGTATACACGCACGTGTGAGCATATATGCCGTAAACCCTTTATTAGAACGGCATGCCGTTCTATTTTTAATCATTTCGTAGTGACGTTCAATTAGAGGGTGACGTTCTATTTTACAGGCGGTAATTCACCCCTGGCTGGGTACCAATGGCTCTTTGCTTTGGGTTCTCGTTTGCCGAATTTCAACTCACCCTGCCTTCCTGACCGCTCCGGTGCAGTTGAACGAAGCCGAGCTACCAGAAGCCCCTGCTGACTGTGGTAGGTTGCAGGTTAGTGTGCCTCTCATTGAATCTCCGTCATCATCTTCATCTGTGACCATTGTCGTCAGCGACATGCGCTCGTCCTCCGAGAACTGTAGGCAACACCGTTTCAAGGATCATCTCAAGACAGAGAGTAGAGAAAATCTGGCATGGGGTAAGCATAGGGTAAGTATTTGTGTAAGTATTATGCATCACATGCTTTCGTTATTCTGCGCCAATCATACTTAGTATTAAATTTCTTCTGGGGTAAGTTCATTTTAGGTCCATGTTCTCACTGATTGCAGTGGAACAATAAATATGTAATATTTCACGTTTAATACCTTGCACTAGGTGAGGTAGGTCGAAATATTTTCTTGTGTCTTCATTAAAATGTGATGTGAAATATTGTTTAGTTTCCTATGGTCTTTAGACTGTTTTTCTATGGTTATAATACACTACCATCGTAGGTTCAAGAGCGATAATATAGAGTCATATACCTCTGACGACGTAAGATAGCACAGTTTCGAGTCGCCGACGCTATCCAGCGAAGTTTGATTAGACATCCTGGCGTATCGTTTGTCGCAGGACGGTTGGTAATACCACTGTTGAGACGTTAGCGCTGCTTGTGTTGAGTTTGTGTGACGATGGACTCTGCCATCAACCTCACCGGTGGTCTGTCTGTTGCGTAGACTGTCTTCCCTGCTCAGTGAAGTGCATCTGAATCGGGACAGGCAAGTTGCGATAATCAGGTAAACTCCACTATGGTGGAACAAAGCGAAAATCCAGTACGGTTAAGGGACACGTTGACCTTGTTTCGAGTTCTCGTTGTTGGAGTATATCGTTAATGGTCGGTATAGAAAAGCTTACTAATTGGCTTATACAATTATCATCAAATGTGACTTATCATCAAATATGTGAACACATTTAGGTTTCTTATTTTTAAATGATCCCGTACTTATGCATTTGCAACTTTTGTTAACGCGGTATGATTATTTAGGGCAGTGGCTCCCAACCTGTAGTACACGTACCACTAACACTTTCATGGTCATGACAAATTTTGTCATGGTCACGAACACTAGGATTCATTAGAGGCTTTCATACTGGATTTCGCCTCGACATTGGAATGCGAGCAAGGGTTTTTATTCTTCATGACATTTTTGAGTTGTTTTTCAGTTGGTTTGTGTGTTCCAATTGTACAATTATGTAAATAAGGTAATATCTGAACGAACTGAGTGGAACCAGGTGGCACATGTCGACTGTACGGGACCTCCAAGTGGTACTCGATCACAAAATGGTTAGGAACCACCGTTCTAGGAAGTTGTAATCCACCGTTTGTGGTCCCTTGGCTTGATACGAACCTTCTGAGAGTTGCAGAATGCTGGCCGCTCGCTATCTGCGCCTGGTTGTACTTGGCACCAGTTGGCTGTCTGGGCTGAGTGGCCCATTCACACTCATGCAACCTTCTGTTCTCATTTCGGCGTTGCGGTGCGTGCGGAAGTGTGCGTCTATGCCCACCACTCGATTGTCGCTCCATTGCTAAATAGGCACACACACACACACACATGCGCATTACAACATCACTTTCGGGGTACACTCATTGCACATGTCATAACATTGTTGTTTAACCACACGAATCAGGTATTTACTCGGTGTGTTAGCTAGGTTCAATAAGGAGCTCAATATTCCAACCTACTAGGCCAGGGTCCCGTAGACCCAGCCCGCCAAGACTTGAGTGTCCGGGAAATAATATTATTTGATTTATATTATTCACTGAATCATCTGTTGAATTTTAGAGCACGTTCAAATGTAGTTTTGAAAACATATTTATATTGCATCTCTGGTGGCATGAGTCAACATAGTTTGCAAGACCAGCCTGCACTCTTGTCCACACGGATCCATTTCTCAACATGGAGTTCATTTTTCCCATGTTGGCTATGTAAATTGGGTCTCCATTCGAAAAACCAGCCGTGCAAATAGTGAACACTCCAAAGAGCATAATGATGAACCAGCCTTATACAGACGGCTGTAGAACATGAGGAACGAACGATACACCAAGCTCTCGTTCGGTGTCAACTCATCAAATTGACACACACACACACACACACACAAACATACATTCTGAACAGAAGAAGTAGCTCCCTGCCTCTTCTTTTCTACCAGAAAATATCTCCAACAATAGACACAGAACGGACGCAATCAATGCGAGCGAGAGCGTAAAGAATTTCCAGTCTGAATGACTGGCGGACGAAATGTGATTGCCAATCCTTGCACGCACAAATTCATGTTCAAACATCGCGCTCGACAATTGAGCTCAACGGCGCGTTTTAGGCATAGCGACGCGGTCTCTTCAGATACCCTCTCAATTCTATCATTCCTGCATATTTTTTCCTATAGGAATCGGCCAATGCCGGGATCTGTAGTGGTTATGGCTGGCATACTCAGGTACGTAAAATAAAAAATATTGTATTATTTTTACATAAATTTTTATGTATCTGAATACAGATTCCCGCAATATTCGAATTCATCGTTAGAAATGTTTGATACAGCTTCTCCACTCAATACTGGAATTTTGCAACGTGACATGCTCAAGCTCTGAAAATGTTCTCAATTTAGTTGAGATACAACTTTTTTACTTGCATTTCGTGCTATTGCTATGAATATTTCTCTAAAAGAAATTATTAATGCATACAATATATTTGGCATATACGAGGCGTATTATAGCGTAGCATATATTTATCGTTGTAGCGTCTGCTACTGAATTGAATACTGCCTTTTCTGTGATGTCTCAGTTGAACCTTCCTGTTACATCGCCGAATTGGCAACGTACCCATGGCAGTACTTTGGTCGTTTAAAGTAAACGAACCATTGCGAACCGAGTCCTTGCATTAAACGGACGCATTGCGGCAAATAGTTTCATTGAAATAAACGGACACATTGCAATATAATGACTCATTGCAATATAAGGACTCATTGCAATATAAGGAATTATTGTGGTGAATGTACATATTGCAATAAGCGAGTCCATTCGGCCTTACCGATCTGGTCTTGAGAGCTTGAGATCATCGCTTCGAAAGTATGCAGGCTGTACGATTCGGCGTCATCTCCACGCTCGAGAGCGTTGCGTAGGTGGCGCTCATATTCCTGAAGTAGTCGCGTGTAAGTCGGCGAGTTGGGCTCCGTTTCAACGACATTCATTGCCAGGTCGGAGTTGCCTGTGAGCACGCCAACAATTAGAAATATTTGTAATGTAATTTGGTAAATATCCACTCATCTGCTTGAATTACACGGAAATTATAGTTTTACCGCTGTGAAATTTCCTTTCATTTCAATATTTTGTTTGTTCGAATTGACCATCGAAAATGATCAATTTTCAAATCACGTGGATTGGTTTGCGTTCATCATTTCCTCATTCTGTCAAACCTACTTGAGCTCGGAGTGGTGGCGTAGCAGACATTGTTGAACCGATAGTTGTCGGACGACATCATCTGCTCTTGATGCCCGGAATGGCGCGAGCGTCTGTGCGTGTCCGGCTCCGACATGTATCCGTCCGGTCGCATCGACGGTCGTCCCGCCGCTGCCGACATCAATGTCTGGTGTGGTGCCTGAGGTCCGTGTCGTCGCGCAATGTCTGGCGACGTGATTGGGCTTTCCAGCGAGCCGTGTCCGGCAATAGTTGCAGTGGCTATTGAGCGTCGCTGTTGTCTCGCTGCCGCGCCGACTGGTGTTGTTGACGCTCCGTCACGATGACCGTATTCCCCATTGGAGGCGGCCACGTCATCTGAAGAGCGACAGCGCATCTGCCGGGCCATTTCTGAGTCGCTGAGGTCGACGGAACGCATTGCAGCCGACGCTAGCAACATATCCCTGCGCGACCGTCCGCTCTGCGACCTGCTTGCCTGATGACGTCCTGTTGGAGTGGACGCACCGGCAGCGTCAGACATACACGGCATGGCTGAGGCCGGCCGGTCATGCACGGTGACGGCAGGATGATGGCATCCGGCACGCATTGACGCGTATTGACTGCTGATGTTGGACGGACGGCCGGTGGACGCTCCCGAAGCAGAGTCGACGGATATTTGGAGCGCTGGACCTCCTGCGGGCGTTGATCGGCCACTGGTAGGTACGGCTTGCATTCGTGGCAATGTTGAAGAGCCTGGCATAATTCACAAACACATACAGACGTACACCTGTATAACAAATATCCTCAGCAATGTTGTCGCTCCTTCTCTTCTGGCTTTTTCATTCCAAAGGCGCTATGTTCCGACGTTGTGCGAGATTATATGAGGTCAGTTGTTTGCACCTACAGCTTACGCCAAGCACTGCACTCTACCGAGATTTACTGGCAAAATCCATGTACAAATGTTCTTGTGTTGAGCAATGCTCTAGCGTTAGTGCAGCTGGAGATTTATGAGATTTTACAGCGCACCCGTACGCTGTTGTCAACACTAGCAAGAAACAAGGAAGTTTCGGTCTTGCACGGTTGCGTGATATTCGTTGTTCTGCAGTCTCGTGATTTTTTCGATTCAATAAACGAAACATTCCACTAGTCGATTAGGCATTCATTCTTCATTGCATACTGCAAACACAAGCAGCGTTGCAATATGCAACGTTGCACATTGCAACGCTGCAGTACCAACGGTGTAATGGCAGGTCTTCCTATCAAGATACGCTTTCATCTATGCTTTTCTGCACTGTGTACGACATTCATTGGCCAAATGGATGTCTTGAATATACGAGTAATGGAATCTAGTACGTATATATATATATATATATATATATATATATATATATATATATATATATATATATATATATATATATATATATATGTGTGTTTGTGTTTGTCGTTAATGGCGAGTATTAAGTTTCCTCTGGGCAATTATGCTTAATTAGGCTCATGCCGACAGAGAAAGGTTGTATGTAAATTGCTGGCTTGTCTGTTCTCATCACAATGAGCACGTGTTAGTGTGTGTGTATGTGTGTGTGTGTGTGTGTGTGTGTGTGTGTGTGTGTGTGTGTGTGGAAACTCCCTGAGCAGGCACATGATTGTTATTGCTCTTATCTGTGACAACACTCAAGTGTACAATTTGGTATCTTATTTGAGTTGGGTGATATACTCATGCAATATATCACCCTGCTATTGTATGTCTAGTAAAAGCCGTTCTCTTTGTAGGATCTAAATGACCCTCCTAGAAGTACTTGCGGCCCCATACACACATGGATTGTCTCGACGTGACTTCCTAAGAGGATTAGCTCATGTACGTCGTTGACTATTTCCACCGACCACCAAAACCAACGCCACGAACACCTTACGGTATTTGCTGGGGTGAGCACACAGACTAAACCAACGTCGATGGACTAAATAGACGCGCCAGGCGATTACCGGGGGCCTCACTGTCACGGCGGATCACACCATTGAAATGTACAACATTAACAATAATAGCATAAAGGACTAAACCGTTTAAACATAAATAGTTCGTTGTCCGTGAGAAAACATGATGAGCCCCATTTTTTTAATTCGTTTATATGGTCCCTCAAAACAATCCCATGGCCCCCAAGGGGGGCATATGTCCCCCTTGGCTGAGAAAGACAGGTGTAGATGTGCGAGCGTTCACCTTTGCATCGTTGCTCCTGGCTCCTCAGTCGAGCGTACTGTTCACTTGTCATGCAGGTACACTGAGGCTCACGTGCGGCCGTCGGTGAAGACGGTGTCGACGCCGTCTTGTTCTTGCTCTTGCCTCCGTTCTTCGCTTTTTTCTCCTTCAACGAGTACGACGAGCCGTTCTTGCTACGGGAGTACTTGAACGACGGACTCTGTACATACAGCGCGCGTCAAAACTCAGCATTCATCTGACTAGAACACAGTGGCGGTGTCAATGGGGGCTTACGGAGGCTGAGGTTCCTACAAAAATGTGCCCTGCCCTCGCCCTACCCTCTGCCACCCCCTAAAATCCTGATCGGGAACATTTCGAGTGTATTTCGCCATGTTCCCGTATCTTTTTCATTAGCCCCTTACCGGATAAATCCTGGCGCCGCCACTGCCTTATATTATTCACATATACACTCATGTGTACGCTTATTCAACGACATTTTATGGAACAAATTAAGCAAAGGGAATATTAGTGTGATTGGGTTTGTTCATTATCATTATATCGTAATTACATTGGATTTGATAAATACCTTGCTTGGTCTTGCTGGGTCAGTTTCATGATGTCAAATCAAATCAAATCAAATGTATTTTGTCATTCAGAACGGAACAGAAAACATAATGACAAAATTTCGTGATTGGCGAGGCATAAGAAGCTTTAAGGGCTTGTGCTGCCTCAAAAACAAGAACATAACGGACGTGCCAAAAATACCCACAATTATTGACCATTTTATATATTATAACTAATATTTAGGCTGACCGATGTCCGTATTTTCATATTCTTCTACTGTATTGCCTTTATGTGCTATGATATTCTTTGTTTACATTCCTGTCGTCTTTCAGCCTTTGTCCGTATTGTACCGTCAAATAACAAACTGATGCCAAGCGTCAAATCTTATTTGTTGCACAAAATAATGAACGTGTCAATGTTGCAGGCGCACTTGGGTTCATATTGACATGAATAATTCATACATACACACACAGGTCTCGTGCGCCATTATGCAAATTAGCAACAACACACATCAGCGTGCAATGCATGGTCATAACAAGTCGATGTGTCAGTTTTACGACGTGAAAATTGGATTCCCTGCGGACTTTCAGGTCAAATCAGACAAGCACTGAGTCAAAGTTAGCGAAGGCAAATTCTGACACTGTACGGGAATAATATTTTCGCGTGTCGGATTTTCGACATAATTTGTAACGGACACACAAACTTTTGAAAGATTAATCCGATTTGGTTTCCAAATTGTCAATTTGTATTTCACACCATCGCGAATTTTCTAATTGAGGATTCTCCAATTGAAACAAATTATTTCAAAACCCAGTCAACTTGGGGCGGGGTAGAATTGAATCTTGTATAATTTTACTCTGTGATGTTCAAGAGAATGCCTATTTCAATCGATTCAGATGCACAAGGAGCAAATGAAGTCACCCAAGTCACTACTTGACTTGAGGACTTTTTTTATCAGCAAACCACAGAACGGTTCAACTTATTATTATTATTATTATTATTATTAATTACAGGTTAATCCAGTAGCATGGAAGAGTGCAAGAGGCACTATTACACCCTGCGGTGGCCCCATGTGTACTGGAAGCGCATAAGAGATGTAGAGAGAAAGAGTTTGAAAAGTAAACAACAACAACAACAACGTGTATTTGCTATAGCGCCGGTAAAACACAAGCGCGAAAAAGGGAAAACATCAATTGAGATAAAACGACAATTGTAAAGAATATGGGAGAAATGAGCAAGTAAAAGAAAGAGAAGTCACAAAACAACCAAAATTGCTAAATAGCAAGCACAAGCACAAAGGGCACAGTTCCAAAAAATCAAGTGGTATGTTCAAACAATAAAATCGACAGAGAATTATTACAGAGAACATTCACAATATAATAAATAAAGCAGCAAGGAAGGAAAGGAAGCAGTAACTGTGCTCAAGACAGGGAAAAATAAGACAACGAGAATTGAAACAATCATGAAACGGAGAAATAGTTCAAACAATATCACAGAGAGGCGAAAGGAGAGAGAGAGTGAGAGACGGGATCAAATGGTTCAAAGGTTTCAATCAGGAAGTTGAAAACTAATGAAGAAAGAAACAAAATAAATAAACGATTGATTAAATGAAATTATCAAATATAAAGGCTAAATAAAAGTGTATATACGAGAAATATTTGTTTGTGGTGTTTTCTTGCACACTGCCAGAGCTGTGCAGCGATTCATGTGCAAGATTAGAGCATGACAAGAAATCGTCCTGTTTACTCACGCAGACTTCGCGAAACTGACGAGCATCCATTGGTGATGTGAAATTCAGCCCCCATGTATCCAGCGTGGTCATATCTTTCCAGTAGACGAAACATTCCGAAGCCTGTCCTATTCGAGTTCCTACAATAATACCGTATATTGTGTCAATTCTGAATATTTTTATATATTTTCTACATCAGAATCGATTATCATATATTGTGTATCAAAGCGGGCCCAGACATTCCATTTGGGGCGGATGTATATTCACCTCTTTGCATTATTTGAAAATCTAAGACTTTTATCTATCTATAAACATTATCTTAACTATTAGAATCGCGCAGTACAAAACTTGCTCGTTCGGGGCAAATATAATGGAAGCATATTTAACCTTTCATAGTTTGACCATAGTCATTTGTTCTTTGTAGGCCCGCCTATGTCTGTGTGCCACCCAAGTCATCATCGTGGTAAAGCTCATTGTAGAAATATGAATATGCACAGTCCAACAAAACACAACGCAGTCTAGCATACGGTTCGTTCGTGTTGGAAGAGAGGAATAAGTATCATTGTAATAGTCGTATAGAAAAATGTTTGCGATATCTAAACGTTTCCGCCTTTCTATAGAGTAGTTTCATGTTATATTATATGCTTGTTCTTTTCGGAAGTTGATATACACACAAACGATATAAGAATTGTAGGACTTTTGGTGTCGTATTGCTGGGGTATGACGACCCAATCAAATACAATTTCTATTAGTATAAGGAAATTATAAGCCAAGAAGCTAAGCCAATTTCTTTACAAAATAAGCCAAGACGGAGTATATTGGAAAATATAAAAGCATATGCGAATGAATATATGGAATGAATGGATGGGTGAATGAATACAAACATATTGGTGTAAAGAAAATTGTGAATAAAAAGTACTGCTTATTACTGCTTGTATACTGGATACATTTTGTTATAGAAAAGTGTCTTCTGCTTTTTACCTGTCTTGTTATTAAAAAATATTTAACATATATGCCTGAAAGAAGCTTCCTTTGTATTATAAGTTTAATTGTCAAGATGTATTCATTGGTTATGCTAAATGACAAATTTTAGTTGACAATAGTATGCCTCTTACGTCTCAAGTGTTACGTCTCAAGTCTTACCAGGTTGTGTGATTCGAACGTCTAGGATTTTGTCGACGTGCGAATTGTAGGCAGTCACGTGGAACACATAGGTGGGCGAGTCTTGGACGCAGGTGAGACTCACAGGCACCAGGTCTTCTGATATCTGCTGCCATTTGACAGTGCCCGATCCGGTCGAGGCCACATGGAACACTTCAGCCCATAATCTATAGAACAACATTATAGTGATGAACATCCATTGAAAATTCCAGAGAAATTATCTTAGGTATTGGTGGTTTGAAAACCACTGGAGACTGAGGTCACTGGGTGAATAAGTGTGTGTATGTGTGTGTTAGTTAGTTAGTTTGTTTTAAGGCACACGTGTGTTTGTATGTTGACCTCAGTTTCATTGGCTGGCTGCAGTTTACGCTTGGTTTGTGATTGGTGGGCTGTGAATGCACGATCTCCATTCAGCTCATGTTTCACATGTGCTCTGGTGCTGGTGTGAATGATGCACTATTGTGTCTATTAAGATGTGCATGTGCAGGTGTGTTGTGTTGTGTCTCACCGAGCTGTAGTAAGAAGCAAGGTGCCGAAAACTCGTGAATCCCGCCTTCCTATTATCATACACTTCTTTGAAACATTTCACAGTTATTTGATCTGCTGTGTTTGCCGGTAATTTATACTACACTGTTGAAAATGGAAAGCTATTGTATTTGAAAAGCTTAATGTTTCCACATCTCTATTATTTGTCTTTTGTAACAGTTTTCTATCGTGCCCAGTTTTTGATGTGTGTGTGCGTAGCTGTGTGTTTTATGATATTCGGCGCGTGGACCAGTGGTCTTATTGGCGGGACAACAGCTATTTTCTGCTCAACTCGGTGAGCTTTCTGTTCTCATTGTTCGGCTCGGTTCTTGTACGCGATGCTAGCCAATGACAATGAAAGGCAAGCGGATAATAACGACCAGTGCCTGTTGAACACGGCATCCTTTTTGTATTGCTATATGTAATTCAGCAAAATTCAAGTGCCTAAAGCAGAACTTGATCAAAGTGTGCAATAGGTAATGAGAAAAATCGTATGCATTCTCTGTTGTTGAATTGAGTTCGGGTGATGTAAGGCTGGGCGCTTGGTTTTGTTTACAAGATGTAACAATTGATGTGAGTGAAACAAACAGCTCTGTATAATAGAACTTCATTAACTTCCAAGATGTATTACGCTCGAGTGAAACATGTCGTCCGGGAAATACTGCCGCTTCGCTCCTAATTCATTCCGAGCTGCGCCTGTTCTCTACTGCCGGCACTTATTTTCATGTGAACCGCTGTGGCAAAACAGGCCCCCGTCGCTGGGACAGCCGGAAGCTGTGAAATGTGCCAAGTAAGCAAATCACGTAGTTCTCGAGTTGCTGCGGCGGCTGGCACGGTGCCCAGGTACTTGGGTGCGAGACGAGTCTCAAAAGCCACTAACACACGGGCACAAGCAATTTTCGGCGCACAAAGACAATGACAGCTTCACGAGCCTCGCACTCAATTGCCGGGCCAGTTTACTCCCCCCACACCCCCCCCCACTTATTTATTGTCCACAGACAAAATACGAAAATAAACACAATGGACAAAATAGTTGGCCAAGCTGACGCTCTTTGACCAACTTGTTTTCATAATACAGCTATATAAACCTCATGAATTGTCAGATGAAACATTTAAGCATAACGCAGAATTCTTAGCACAGAACAACGCAGAATTATTAACATAGTTGGATTGTTACTGATGTGTGTGTGTGTGTGTGAGTGTATACCAGCTGAAATGTTTGGGATTGTCAAACAAGTTTTATTGTTATCAGAAAACATAAAAAACGCCTATTTTCCTCCCAAAAATCATGTCTCGACGAAATTCGACGAAATCATATCATGTCTCGACGAAGTTCACGTGATTTAATATGTGTTGTAATCTCGTGTTGTAATCTTGTAATCTAGTGATAATATCGCATTTATCTCACAATTATGAGACCTCTTGATTTTCCGTATTGCTGTTTATTTTGTAATAAATATGAATTTATTTATGTATGAATGTGACTCGGGGGACTAAGATATATAAGTCATGTGACTTCATAAGTGTCCATGGCGTGTGTGTTTATTCAATGTTGTATGTTTTCATATAAATTCTGTGTGACATTTGGCTATTTGGCTGCTATTGCAGTCGTTCGGTGGTTGAATTAAAAATATTGGCTATTCAAAACAGGATATCAATTTCCAAACAGCTCGAATAACTTTATAATTGATCTATATCGTGAGGTAATATTTGGAAGATAGACGATAATATTCAATTGCCTAATTATATCGTGCAATTCAGTTGGTACATTCATACTGGGACATACTGGGACACACTGGGACATACTGGGACATACTGGGACACACTGGGACACACTGGCACATACTGGGACACACTGGGACACACTGGGACATACTGGGACACACGCGAAAATGACAACAATTTTCAACAGTTTGGAATTGACATGTGCAATTTGAGTGAACCGCTGAAATCCGAACGGAACTGACAAACTCCAACCAACCTTAGAAGGTTTCCGGTGCGTCTTGTGACCAGCCATGGCGACTCCTCATAGTTCTTCTTGATGAAGCTGTTACCCATCACTGTCCAGTGTGCTATTCACCGACAATACGCCTGTCAGTGCAGAAATTCCGTGCCGACAGCGTCAAGTGAAACAGCATGCGCACAAGTCATGTGTCAGTGATCGAGTGTCGGAAATAGGCAGTGTGCACCACATATAATCACGTTTTCCTCCCACAAATGTCCGCAAACGCATGCATACGCTGATCCAGTTTGCGTCCAATCAGCACAAACGAATATAAACCAGCTGCTTCCAATGGAAATGCATGTGTGTCAACAAAATTGTCAACGTTTTGCAGTCTGCTGCAATTTTGAACACAGTGTACCCCGGATATAAGAGAACCCCGGATATAACAGAACCCCGGATATAAGAGAACCCCGGATATAACAGAACCCCGGATATAAGAGAACCCCGGATATAACAGAACCCCGGATATAAGAGAACCCCGGATATAACAGAACCCCGGATATAACAGAACCCCGGATATAAGAGAACCCCGGATATAAGAGAACCCCGGATATAAGAGAACCCCGGATATAAGAGAACCCCGGATATAAGAGAACCCCGGATATAGGAGAACCCCGGATATAAGAGAACCCCGGATATAAGAGAACCCCGGATATAAGAGAACCCCGGTTATAAGAGAACTCCGGATATAAGAGAACTCCGGTTATAAGAGAGCCTTGGATATAAGAGAGTATTTCTTCGTTGCCGTCTTTTATAATTTACGTGTAATTTTCCCCGAATATAAGATACTTTTTCTCCACTCCCGACAACACTCTTATATCCGGGCTACACTGTATCTAGTAAGCGTAAGAGCTTATGAATGACCTTCCATTTTGTCTTTGAAATGGCTCAAAAGTGTACCCAAATGATAAGAGAACAGCCAAAGTTGATCACCATCATATGAAGTGATCGGCATTTGAAAGAAAACTTGTATTGGAATGGCATACCTGAGTCGGTTTCCTGTCCGTCGGAAGTCGATTTCAATTTCCTCGTGACGACTTCTTCCGCACAATAGAAAATCAACGGAACGTCGAATCATTGGCAGGAGGGATTTGTCACGTCAGTGGTTCACTGGATATGTTTGCGTCGCCTGTATCAAACAGGGATGAGTGGAATTATTGACCCGATACATTGGATACATAAAATAACAGTTTTTATATTAGCACAGAGTCCAATCCAGCGATACCGACAAGAGTCGCTTGAGATTTCATATGCAAGCTATGTATCTTAAAATTTAGTTGATCAGTGGATCAGTGGATCAGGACCCCAACTGTCCGATATGTTCCATTTGAAACTCTAGGTGATGCATTACGTGGAAATGGGTTCATACTTGCTGCAGCCATTTCCGATTTTTGTCTGACGTGTAAGCACGTGTACGTATCGTCTGTCACCCATCTATCTGTTCAGGTGTGAAGCTGCTAGGGCTGTCAATTAATACTTTTGTTAAGTTTGTGTTCTTCCGGATTTTTATCCCGTTGTTAACCGTTCTGTTGAATTTTGGTAGGAGCCGTGGAACGAACGTGGTTTACAAAGTGAACATGCTGAAGCTCAAAATCGGCCTTTGGGTGCGCTTCTGTCGTTCGATAAGGAGGAACTCTATCGTTTTCGTGTCAGACGGTCATCGTTGGGCAGGGTAAGATTTCCGTCACAAACATCAGTATTGTTTGCTTGATTTGCGTGTCATTATTATTCACAATAGTTACACTTTTCTACTTGGTTCTATAGGTACACTTTTGTATAGGTACAATTGTGTACACAGTTGTACTTTTGGTATTTCAAATCACGTTTTACATACATCTTCATTCCCATATTACCATGTTTTCACGCCTCTATATAGTCCTTCAGTTCATTTCTAGCGTTAGTTTTGTTTTAGTCCACCGCGGTATCTGATTTCGTTGTGATACACTTTTGTCCGTTATACCGTTGCACTTCTAAAACATCATTGTTATACCGTTGCACTTCTAAAACGGCATTATCACCATGCTTTTAGAGAAAATTGTAGAATCATGGATAAAACCTATATTCAAGATACCTTATGTAAATCTACCAGATTTACTTCTTCATTATCTTTCATCTTCCCGACTAAAACATTTAATTTTTGAACAATCTTTCTCTCTACGTCTTTTAGGCGTTTTTGGTACATGGAGCCACCGCAGGGTGGTAATAACGCTCAAACTCTTCCCATGTTACTGAATTTGTCTGTAATAATTATAATGGTAGTCTTATGCGTATAAGGCACTGTGAATCGGATGAGATGGCTGGCTGAACTGTCGAAAGTGCTTGGCTCGCGGCATGGGCTATTGGGAGAATTGTTCGCACAGAAAGAGTAAAAAATAAGATACATAGACCTACTGCGCTAGAATACTTTACCCATGCATAATTCCAATGATAAATCTAAACATAATTTCAATACGGTAAAACTAAAGAGGATTTAGACTCTTCCCGAAGTGCAGATATATATGTACATCCCTGTCTGAGGGACGTAGTGTGCCCTTTGTTTGTTGTTCTTGACTGTTCATTCATCCTAGCTGCTCTTAAACTAAAAACGGAGCCGAAAATTTAACGATTTAATTGAATTAAATTTATACATTCCTTGTACTGACAATACTGGCTTATTCTTTCAATACTGGATTCTTTGAACAAAAACACGTGACACCGTTTAAATGGATGTGAAATGACCAAATCGCGTTGTATCATGTAGTATGCCAATATAGTGGAAAATTATTTCCAGGAGTGTATTATCCACTGTAGAGCCGGAAAAGCTTGAAGCCTGCAGTGTTCCGTGAGTTATTTAGTTCTTGCCCATGCAAGATATGTCTGCTCACTTATGGCTGGGCTTCGTACGAAGACGATCTCATTACTAGAATGCTTTGTTATACCACTAGATGCTATCATAGTGGAATACACGACTTCAGTGACAAAAAGCAAGGGCAATCAAGGACGGAAACATGTCGATAATCTCCAAACAGAACAAATCCTATGAAATCCTCTATTCTGGTGATGGCTTTAGAGCAACCCAATATCACGAAGAATTTCTTACTGGAGCTCATCACAAGGAATGCTTGGCAATGGCAGCATGAGGTTTGCTAGTGCCGAGCTATAAATAGAGACTTATTGAACCGGCAAGCGATGCGCTGGTGAACAATCAGAACATGAAGTACATTTAGACGACGTATTTCGCGTGGCTGTTTGGTCCAATGGCGAATTTCTACTGACGTATCTTGGAGGCTGTGCTGGAGGTGTAATCCTGTGCGCAGTGCAGTGCTGGTGTGCAATCGCCATGTGAATATTTGAAATTGCATCTATTTGTAGTTGCTTGTTTTTTTTGGAATTCATTCAACAACATTGCAATACATTCTTTGTATGTTCTTCGTAGAATTCCTTGGAAATATTTACCGACGGTTGATGGCACGAAATACCGCATAACTGCGTACAGTAATGGGACAACACCTTCTGGGCTTAGCATATGTACATTTGTTGTGCGGCTTCACTTGCATTTTCCCAGTATCGGTCCGTTATTGATATTTGTTGGCATGGTGTTTAGTGGTTTAGTGCGGGGGTGCGGGATGAGCGGTCCATCCCTGGCGGCTCGTTTAGGGGCGGCACAAGAGCTGATGAAGACGTTGAATTATCAGTTATATCTGAGTGGCCTTTCTGAAGAGGTCATTTTATATCCGTTTTAATATCAAATAACTAAGAGCTGAATGAATGCAAGATTCATTGAAAATAATAATTTTCTCCGATTAGATGACTGGAAGCATTCACTATTTGTAAGATAAGCAGTTCGTTTTTTCAGCTAAATCGACATGCTGGACTTGCTTATTGCCTATTACAGTCGTATTGAAGCGCACAGTCTCTTGCGACTAAGTGACCCAGAAGCATATATGCTGGGGGGGGGGAATTTGCCGCTTAGATTTGTGGCAGATATTCTAGCTAATGAGGATGATTCAATACGCAAATTCGTTAGGCGTTAATGAACAAACTGGCATAGGTTGCATGGACAATCTTCGCAACGATGGATTGGTGCGGGTTAATAGAGTGTGCTTGCAAATATTCGCGATTATCAGGATTTAGCGTATGGAGTATTACAAGTTACATTTTCATACGTCACAAATAAAATTTCATTTCTACATATTCATCTCTATTTGATTACCGCACACTTCTCAAGGTAGTGATTCAAACATTCAAAAAATATAACTATAATACAGGCCGTATTAATTGGAGTATTAAAAAAATGTATACAAAGTATTTTGTCAGAAATCTCGGTTTTTATCAAATTATGCATTTAGTTATCAGTTCCCAGCTTCCGATATTCTTCGTTAAACTAACGCCGTTTCTTACAGACCAGCTGAAAGCTTGAATTATTATTACTTCTTGAATGTGTCTTGGCATGAACTGTTGAGTGTTGATACCGTACGTAGACCAAGGTCAGGGTGTCGATCAGAGGTCGACAAAAATATTCATCGAAATCGGTCGGCTCTGTGCTGGAATGATGCTCACCACAAATTTCACAACGTTTGCGCGGTTTGTACGCTACAAACACACGACACACACATTTCAAACACCGCACCGGCACACCGCACCATCGCACGCGATTGAGTCAACAACCAAGCGTCACCACAGGCCGCGGCACACAGAATGACCAAACTAACAACACAGCGAGTGTTGGCGCGCCTGTCGGCACACTGCAACAGCTACCAACAGCTGCTGCGGCCGCGTCGAAAACGATGAGTCGTTTCCGACGCAGACGGGTGGCTGGCCGATCAATAGAGCGGCGGCGTGCTCGCGGATGCTGCATCTGTGTGCATCTGTGTGCATCTGTGTGGGCGTCGCGAACTGCTTCTTGCACGTTCTGCTGGTGCTGCTACCAACACTAGTGGCTATTATGTGTCGTTGTGGTACAACGAGCGTGCGTAAGCACACACACACACATACTCACACACACACACAAACACGCTCACAGACCCACATGAATACACACACACGCGCACACACAAGGCGAGTGTAAGCGCGTGCGGGCAAATAGACGCGGTCGGAGCGGAGAGAAGAGGAGGAAATAAGCCAGTAGATGAGCCAACTGCTGACGCATAGCAAGAACAACATAAAACAAAAGCACAAAATTAGAGAGCGAATTTCAGCTGTGACTTTGGCTGCATTAGTTGGAGTCGCTAGGTACGACGGAATGTGCACTTGTGCAAAACATTTGGGCATTTCGAGGCGATAACACAGTTGTTGTGATAATAATGGGGCTTAGCTTAGAAGTCACTCACGTGCCAACTTCATACAAGCCACATTCCCGAGCCGGTCGTGTCAGACGTCAATTAACTGTAATTAGCAAGCATTTGACCCGGAAATATTAATTGTAATCAAATACATGGTGTAGTATTTAGTCTAGAGACACCTGGAAGCATCTGTTGTAGCGAAGCATGCACCGTGTTGGTATGACTTTTATTCAAAGCATACACTTGGTTTGCATTCAAATATTACAATAAATTACCTATTCTTGATGTTTTTCAGTCAGTCATCTCACTTGGTTTGTCAGTCTCAGTTGATTTGTCATTTTCACAGTGTATTTATCCTGTATCCAATGGTGGCGCCAAGGGAAGGCTTGGAGGGGCTGACGCCCACTAAAATCGTGCCAAGACCCCCTTGAGCTTTCTGGAAAACTATGAGCATGAATATTTCGAGTGTAGTTCATCATGCCTCGCCAAATCCCCGCATTTGTTCTTAAGCCCCTCTCAGCTTCCTACCCACGGGAAAATACTGGCGCAGAACGACTTCTATGTGAGCTGTATAATCAAGTTGCACGCTTGATTACACCGCTAACTGTATTACCGTTCTCCTCTGTGCGTTCTTCCCACCAGCTTTATTTAGCACTTGGACGGACTCAACTTTTCACTGCCATCCGAACCGAACGCGTGGACTCCGTAGTGTAGTTGTTAGCACACCCGCCTCACAAGCGGGAGGTCCGTGGTTCGAAACCCGGCGGAGCAGAATTTCATTGGGCGAATTCTACAATCCCACAGCCCCTGTCCACCCAGCAGGAAATGATGGTACCAGATATCAGTCATGTGTTGTGTCATGCATTCTGGGGAGGTGGCCCTCTAATACGTCTTACGTCCTTGTGGCGCACTAGCGTGGAGAGGGTCGGTTCTGTGGTGGCGGCGAGCTGCACGGGACACACCTGTGTGTGTTCATAAGCTTCGGCTTCTTCCCGTTTAGCAGCTGCCACTTAGGCATTTAACCTTAACCTTTTTAACGCTTCTCCAGTTGGACTACTCAAGTGGTCTTTGATCTTTGATCCTTTGAGTGTTGATCTCTGTTCTTTTCTGTGTTAATTTTTTATCATCTGGGTGATGATCTTTCTAGCGTTGAATATCGATCTTTAATCATTTGATTGTTAATCCATGCTACTTTGAATGTTAATTTTACATCCTTTGATTGTTGATCTGTGATCCTTTGACTATTGTTCCTTGACACATAGAGTGTTGATCCTTGATCATTTGAGTGTTGTTCTTTACTCCTTTCACTTCTGATCTTTGATACTTTGAGTGTTGATATTTCATCATTTTGTATTAATATGTACTCCTTTGGCTGTTGATCCTTGATGCTCTGAGTTTTGATCTTTAAATGTTGATCCTTGATCCGGCGCTTGTTTGCGGTGCTTGGATGATCTCGTCTACAATTAAACTGGCGACATGATGTCTGCCGATGGATTGGTGCTCAAATTCTCACCACTCCTACTGACAAGGTTTACCAATTCAAATGTCGCACACACACGCGCGTTTACACACATTATTCAAGTTGATGGCGGATGTCTGTTTTAAAAGTCCGCTCAGCTGTGCAACATTTACTAGCGGCGGCTCAACTGCACAAAATTGGACGTGCATCAGAAACGAGCGCATTTTTCAACCGCTAATCTGAGCAAATTTGTCGGCGTTCGAACGTACAGCAAGAGCGCTTTACCCGTTAAAATCGGATAGTCTGAACCTGAGTGGCGGTATCCGAATGAATTATGCACATTAATGGCACTGATTTATACTCGAGCTGAACAGCTATCAAGTGGTTGTTTTATACCGGCCAAGTTATTTTTCCTGGTGTCTTGACGCCACTGCACATAGTCAGTATTCATATTTTAGGCGCCATCACAAAACCTAGTTTAAGCAGACATTTGGCTTTAGTCCATGATCCATAATAAATTCAATACAAAATTCAACTGAAATTATTGTATTGCAACTGAAAAAATGAGCAAATCATTAGCGAATGAAATGAATAGTAAAGTTGAGTCTGAAAGAATAAGGATAATCAAAAAAATACATAACATGAAATATAAATGAATGGTTCGATGAAACAATCCTGAATGAATTATTCGAGTATCAATGGACACTGATATCAGTAGGCATCACTGTCAACTGCACTATCTTATGAACACTTACGAAACATGCATACGATGTGGTTAAGGGCAGCACAATACTTGCGACCAGTGGCGACTTGAAGAAACTGGTCTTGTAAGTCCCAATTGCAATACAAATATTGAAATGCACAATCATTACACAAAAAGAAATTTGTCTATTTGAAGCCTTAGGTGGCGGTGTTTAGTTTTCGCAAAATTTAAGGTCACAAAAAAGTTGAGATCCACTTTTCTAACCATTATTTCACCTTGTTCTATCTTCTAGCGCAGTGGTTCTCAACAATTTTCCCCGATTCCCCACTTCCTGAGCCATGAGCCAGCTCTTCATTTTCCACAACAACGCTGATAAATTAAATAAATTCAGTTGTTACATCAAAGTAAATATCAAGAGGCCATTAGAAACAAAAATATACGAATTTGAATTGATAAAAACACACACATATTTGTCCTGTTCTGTCCGACCTTTAGCTTGCCACTTGGCAATCCTTCCATTCCCACCAGTGCGGAATTTCCCACAGATTATGGACCACTGTTCTAGCGATATATTGCGCACCAATGGATATTTGTATTTACACACACACACACACACGTGGCATTCATCAAGTACTTCTCGAACACGTCAGCAGGGCGTTATTTCCCATCAGACGTTGATTGCTTCCACACCAGCTGCGCCACGGGCAGCTCCCCCTCCCCCTCGTGCCCCTCCCCCTAGTACTGCCCCCCTTGTGTACTGACCGGTCTCATCTGTGAGCTGCTAGCATGTACATGTACACGGAGCCGGCAACAGAAAGTGCCACTCACACACCGCCACCGCCACAGTGAGTCCCCAGAGATGCGATGTAACATGTCAGCCAGTGGTCTTCCTGGATCAGTGGCGGTGCCAGGAATTTTCCTGTGGGGATTAGGGGTTAAGGAAGTAGATAGGGACACCTGGCGTAACGCATGACGAACTACACTCGAAATGTTCATGTTCAGGGTTTTTGTCGGACTGAGGGGGGATTGGTACATTTGTAGGTGGATGAAGCTCCCCTAAGCCGCCTTCCTTGGTGCCGCCACTGCCCCTGTCCATTGGTGCTCGCAATCACCACGCTGCAAACGCACTGACACGCATTTCTGCATGTGTGTGTAAAATGTACGTATCAGATCACACAAGAGATGACACAGTGACATGTCAACGTGATTTATACTGTTCAGTGCGTGTTACATCATTATGGCCAAGTCCGAACAAGCCAAGCGCATACAAGGGCTAGGATGTCAACTACGGAGGTTATTTCCCTAGGGAATAATATATTTTCACACGTAATATGTTCGCTTGTTGTTGCATAGTATATCTTTCATCTCGTCTAGTGTCAATTTCTCCAAAAGAATCTTTTTCGCAATATATTGATGTATTCAAGCAGAGTCGCATTTGGGCGATGTATTTGGCGTGAATGCCAATGTGCTTCCGCTAGCATCATATATATACAGCGAGTCGGCAAAGCTGTCAAAATTTCAACGTTCCGATGTGAACAGATGTATCTACTCTCTTGTCAAACCAGCCTTGGAAAAGTCGCTGTCAAAATGTATAGACTTGTGTTTGTGCAGCTTCATCAACAAACTTTGACCAACTTTCGTCCAAATTTACACTCTATACAGTGGCGTAGCGAGGGGGTGCGGGTGATGGCATGTTTTGGGGGTGACACAAGAACTGCTGAATACATTGAGTTTTCAGTTATATTTCAGTCGCATTTCTGTTAGGCGGGTTTTTTTGATGATGACATGGGACGTCCGTGTTGGCTGATAACTAGGGCTGTCAAAAAAGTAACCTAAAAATCAGAAAAAAGTAACTTTATTTTCGAGAAAAAGTAACCTAAAAAAGTAACCTAAAAATAACCTGAGTTTTAAAGTTATTATCACTTTTGTATCGTTTTATCACATGTATATGACGCCTTTGCTGATTAGTGCGCTATGTGAAATACACGGTTTGTTTGTTGTTTGTTTGTGAACATATAAAGTAACCTAATAACCAATATAAAGGTAACCTAAGAATAACCTCCTTCAAAAAAGGTCAATTTCTGTTTGCAGCTCTGAAGGAAGAAAATACACCAGTCCTTCTTTTTTATCATCTTTCCGAGTTGGTACTACTTTTCCACCCTCTCCGATCTGGTACCATTTTTACAACAAACAACCAAAATTGACTTAACATAATTTAGCTAACATCGAAAAAGGAGCATAACCATCCAAATATAATTTTAGTGGAAAGCTCATACAAATGCGAAATAGACTAATTGCAAATGTAAAAATTTTTAGTAATGGTCGCAATAATGTTCTTTATATTTTTTCAATGGAACTTTTTATCAAATCGCACGTATTACAGTTTGTATATTAGTGTGAGCGTAAACACTGCATGTGTGAATGCCCCCCGTCCTCCCATATGTCAAACATGGGATAATGGCGCTATCTCACGCCCTGAAAATCATGTGCAAATTCCTGTTCAAGTAAATACGTACTGTCAAGTGCTACAGTGCAGTATCTGGTATAGAGAGCTCACACATCGTACTATACCACGCTCCAAACATCTCACGACACCCTCCGGTTCGTGGACATTTTCTAAAATGGAATTACACTATCCTGCGTACCCAAAAACGTATAAATATCGAGTAGCACGGATATTAAGATGAATATCAGTCTCTAAATCCTAACAGCAGAAATGTTGACATTTCTTGATATTCAGACCTAATATTCCATCTCTTTTCCAATATATCCTCATATATACCGTTTTTGTGCCTCATATCTGCAAAAAGTCATCAAACTTTGTGGTAAACTTACCTAATATCAAGAAAAATAACAAAATGTAACCTGACGATAAAAAAGTGAAATTAAAAGCAAAAAAGTAACCTAACGATGAAAAAGTAACTTTTGGTAACCTAATAACTTTTTTAATAATTATCGTACACAACTTTTTCATGCAGTGTTAGGTAGCTTATGAAAAAGTGACCTTTAGGTGAAAAAGTAACTTTATTAACTTTTGACAGCCCTACTGATAACACAATGGTTGCGACGTCCACCGCTTACACACACGATCACAAGTATTTGCAAGTCAAACGGCTATCTGCTGGTGAATGCTGCATTTGTGTGCGCGCAACGCTTGCTATTGGAAATTCGAGCTAAACACGAATAGTTGAACAGTACGATTGAAGCGATAGCGGAAACGTCATAGCGATGCCATAGCTCGGGCTGATGCCCAAATACAGCCACATTCTCTTGGCCAGATCACATTATGAGTGCAATTGTGCGCCATGTCTGATGGTATATATTTATAGAGCAGTGAGGCGCCAAGGTGGGGTGAGGCCTGGAGGGGCTGAAGGCTTACCAAATAATGTGGCAATCCCCCTGAGTCCCCGAAAATCCTGCCGATGAACATTTCGAGTGCAGTTTTTCTTGTTTCGCCAAGCCCCGCATGTTTTTCCTCAGCCCCCTCCCTATTGGAAAATCCTGGCGCCGCCACTGCTCATTGGGCAGTTGAGTTTAACAGACTGAACTGGGCTCGGCTCCCGGTCGACACTGCACTGCACTGGATTCCGTCGCCGCTGCAAACTGCCCATTGAAAGCTTCCACTTTATACACGCCAGCGTTGGCCAATTTCACCGCCCTCGCGCCGCTATGCAAATGTGCCGTTTGAACTCGCACAAAATGAGAAATTCTGCCGCCGGCTCCACGCGTGAACTGCTCTTCAATGGCTGTAATTCAGACATTTGCTATGGGCTCGCGAGAAATTGCTCCATAGGCCTGAATAGCATTTTTATTGGTGGATTATTTTTGTTGTAGCGTTACGATTGGTGATATCATAGGCCCTAGCGTTTGGTTGAGATTGATTCGGGGCCGATTAAATACTAGCCTCCGTCCATATGTTTTAGGTAGTTTGACATTTGTGAATGTACCGACTAGAATATAGCATATATTCAGTCTTGTTGCTAGATTTAATTGCAAAAAAACGTCAAGCATAATGAGAAAATGTGTGCGAGATTTCAGTATACCCAAATAAATAGATATTAGTATATACTATATACTATAAACTAGTATATATAAATATATGTATAATACCAGTAGACTTGTTATATCATTATCTGAGCAACAAGGAGAAAATATTGATTCACCTAATTTCCGCCTGTCGCTGACGTAGCAGAATGCATGTGCTGCTGTTTGCTGTTATGTACAACACAGCACACCGACACACCGACACGCATACTAACATCAACACGTTCACCAAGCAATAACACTGTGCCCAGTTGTCAGCGGCAATAACGAACGACCTGAGCGACCTAGCAATATTGCACTGACACGACTCCCTCTCTCTCTCTCTCTCTCTCTGTGTGTGTGTGTGTCTTGTATGCACGCTACAATGTCATCTCACCGTATAGCGGCGAGCGAGCGGCGGTCGATACGAATAATCGCAAAATGTGCCTACTCATGGCGACTATAGGTGCAGCCTGCCTGCTCATAATACACACACACACACACAAACAAGCGCACACAAACAGGCGCACACATGCACACAAATGTGTACTCACACACACCTATATTGAATATTCCGCCGTTCACACACACACACACACACACATGCACACAAGCACGCACCTACACACACACACATGCACACAAACAGGCACCTACACACACACGTGCACAAAGACACGCACCCACACACACACACGCATACGCGTAGCAATCTATGAAGGTGGGTGTACAGGTGTGATTTGGGAAGCGCTGTGTATTGACAAGTGTGTGTGTGTGTGTGTGTGTGATTGTGTGTGTGTGTGTGTGTGTGTGTGTGTACTCTTCATCGTGTGTATGTATGTGTGTGTTTTTATGTGTATGTGCAGATTGTTTTCAATGGGGTCACTGGGTGAAATATTCAGTTTAGTAGCCCATTGGTGTCGTGTGAACTCAACGCAATGTCAAACATGATCTAAACCAGGGGTTCTTAACCTGTGGGGAATGGAAGAGATGTCAAGTGGGAGGCTGAAGTTCGGACAGAACTGGAAAAATGTGTGTTTTTATCAATTCAAGGTCGTATGTTTCGTATTCAAGTTTTGATTCTAATGACCTCTTGTCACTTTGATGTAACAACTGAATTTATTGAATTTATCAGCGTTGTTGTGTTGAAAATGATGAAATGGCTCATTAGGAAGTGGGGAATCAGAGAAAAAGATTAACAAACACTGATCTAAACTACAAGTACTTGTATACGCCTACTAAATCTATTCAGCTTTTGCTTAATGTGTCTGTTGTTTATGTTTCTGTCTGTTATATTCATAGCTTCCAACAGGCATGGCGAATCTTCTTATTAATTGCTATGTTTGTTTTCCGTTGATGTTTGCTTCACAGATATTTGCATGGATCTAATATATTACATATTTAATAAATTAAATATATATAACATATATATTTCCCAACACATATATTATATCTTATATATTAAATATATATGTTTCATCGATCTAATAGTCTTTATTTCATTGAGAAAGCATATTTTGATTTTAAACGATTCAATGGATTTAGAGACGGACAAGTATCCTACCGTTGTTTCATATTTAATCGTTGTTATTAACGATGAAAAAGAAGTGGTTATTTGGCATGGAGACAGCGTACGCAGTATAAACTATGAAGCCATGATGCCTGTTGTACCCCAAGCTTATGTTATCCGATCAAGCATCGAATGGGAAAGTCACCATGTTCCGCATTGCTCAGCGTATTCTGTGCCAGGAAATAAATCTATTTAAAGTTTTCTCATTGTAAATAATAATTTGTGCGAATGTTATTATTTTTGCGATCGGAAAATCTTGTTGCGTACGTTTGAGCCGATGCGTACACCTACACATGACGCAAGAACTCTACCCACGCACCGTTCACACACACACACGCACACACACATAAGAAGAGGGAAGCAACGAGAGAACTGGCGGTCAGGACAGGTCAATCACCTTGATCTCCGCCAGAACGCTGCTCTCTTACTCTTTCCTTCTTCCTCCTCACATCTCTCTTCCAAGCGCACCTCCTATCTATGTGAGCACATTGGCTACACTGGCCAGGTCGTGGGCAGGTGTCAGTGTGTGAGTGTGTTAGTGCCAGCCAGCACAACAGAGCCTATTCCATGACATCATTTACCACTTAGCTAAGCCATCCCTTGTGATATTTTTTCTGCGGAGCGTTTGTGTGTGTGTGTGTGCTGGTCGGTCGATTTTCTTTGTGTATTGACCATGTTGCATTGAATGGCCAGGTCTGAAGGCAGAATGCAGCATCTCAGAGGTGGGTCTCAGCATATCCTTCTCGTAGAAGTCATCTTGTGACTGTACTTCTTTTTTCAGTTATCAAACACGTGTTCGCCTATAAAATTGAATATTTGGAGTCCGTGTTCTATTGTTAGTTTGTGTTTGTGGGTCTTACGTTCAGATGTATCTACGCCAGTTTATTCTCAAATTTCGGTGTTTATAATGTTTTAATCAGACACGGCGACCACGCGAACATGATCTGCATATCGGCGTTACTTTGAGTGACCGAGATCAACGCCGTGTCCGTTGTCATGATGGTTGGTGTCCGCACGATGTTCCGGATCGTGTACAATCACTTGACGGCGCACAGAAGAGTGAGTCCGATTTGGAAATTGATTTGATTCTGAAGCAGAGGCAGCTGGGATGTTACGTCTCGGGTAGGTTTGGTCTCGCTTCAGTCCCGACTAACCTTACCTAAGCCAACCTTTCCTAACCTAGCAAAGAAAGATATAGGCTGTATTTCATTATCACTAACGTAAGTGCTGAAGGAATTTGATGGAAGTCAACGGATAATGAAACACTTTGTGAGGTGATACATCAATGACGCTGGTTTGACTATTTTGAACAGCTCAGTGCGAATAGACCCTCAGATTTTCTGGTCCTAATCATTTGTTTTGCTTCTTTTTCGTCATTTGCATTTGCTTTCTGTTGATTTGCTGGATTTTAGTTCATGGATTCATTAAATCCATATGGAGCTGCGCTAATGTCAGCATTGTCGGATTTACACAAATACCACACAAATACTTTAAGCCGTCGGACATGGCGAAAAAAATTCTCACAGAAAATCTATTCTATTCCTCACAACACAGTAGAAGTGACAGGAAGCAGAGGTCAAAACAAACAGCACGCGGGAAATGGAATGTCGCTAAAGCGCAATGATTGCCTAATGCCTTCTGCTTCAAACCTTCCGAGTGAAGCGCAGTGAAGTACTTCACTCCGCCTTCAACATTGATAATGTAACACCGTGAAGAGCTTACTAGCGCTTCAGCATTGATAATGAAACACGCCCATAGAGAGCTTGACTGAAGCGAGACCAAACGTGCCCGAGGCGTAATATCCTGCTACCCAAGCGGAGAGGACGTATTCTTGATGTCATAGATGCTGGCTATATTGCCAAGTTTTTCCGGGCGATTCACATTGGTGGTGATGACTCTGTTGAAGCTGCTTTTTTCCGATTCGACTTGGCAATTGATGTTACCATGTGTGAACATTATTTACTTCAGGAGTCCATATCAGAGCTAAGGTGGCATCGCTTAAGATCACGTTATAAGAAGACAAATATATAAGTATTTCTGGAATTCTTGGATAGCGAATACTTTTGAATGTCCTGCTTCAACTCGCCTGACTAATTTGAACAGCTGACTTGCACATTATCTCGCAAATATTAGTGGAAAACTTTTGGACGTTCAGCTCGCCAGGAAATGGTACGTGTTGACAACGTTGGACCGACTGTATATGTACATCCGACGGGCGAACAGCACACAAACAAACACAAACATACACAAACACACACACACACACACATACACACGACACGGACAACATACATACGTATAGGCGTGCACGGATTTTCTGTTAGACTCGTCGAGGATACAAAAAAACAATAAAATGTTTATTATTGATTTGACGAATTCAAATTTCCAATTATTTTTCATTCAATTTTTCTGGAAAAATAAAAACGTTGACTTGATTGTGCGTGTACACCTCTAGGAAATACACATCATTATTAAAATAGTTGATAATTTTTTTTTTAAACATTTATTAGTTTTGGTAAAATTGTTTTGCAGATATTGGTGAAATATAAAATAGCATTGTGTATAATAAACACAGCAATAAAACAGCTGAAACACTTCTCCCAAAACTTGTAATCTCATTATCAATATGCAACATTGTACAATTAGTTCAGTGATATTTTTCGACGAATATGTCATGCACAAACACCATTGTATCAGTGAAGCTGCAAATAAATCTCTGACTCCATGAGATAATCATTGTACCTGAATTATCTCCGAAATAAGATTATATATACGAGTACTCGTATATCAAGTTTATTTAGTTTGTTTCTACATGCTGTTTCCGCAAATGTACCGCTTTGCGACATGATCACAGAGTGTGGTGTTGAGCTTGCTGACTCTGGTGTTCTTCACAAACGTTCTGCTACTGAGCTCCTCTCGACAACCACGCCCACAAAGAACCCCGCTGAAGCACGGCTCTGCTGAAAACAACAGTCTTCATCTGGAGAAACTCGATGTGACGAAGCGGACGTTGCATTCCTCGCAGACGAATGGAGAATCAAGTGGGTGACGCGAATGCTGGCTCAGATGAGTTGACTTTTGTATTTGTAAGTTTACTGAATCACATATTTATTGTTGATTGTTATTATTTATTGAGGAACGTGGACGGAGTGACATTATGGAGTGTTTTCGGATGATGGTTTATTATTTATTGTTATTGATTTATTATTTTCTTTCCAACTCTCTTTCTAGACTTTTTTATTTTCGAACTCTCTTTCTCTCTGAATCTTTTGGGTGCTTCCGGTACATGGGGCCACCTTAGGGTGGTAATAGTGCTTGCACTCTTCCCATGCTACTGGATTTGCCTGTAATTAATAATAATAATAATAATAAAATAATAAGTTTCGCTGCGCTGTTGTTACAGTAGTATTCCATTAATCACAGGCAAATCCGGTGGCATGAGAAGAGTGTAGGCACTTGTTTGGTGATAATATTAATTATTTACTATAGGATAATATTCTATTATTAGTCTTTTTCCCACCTCTGTTTTCACGCTCGTCTAGAATCTAGACTCTAGGTGACATCAAGGTGATCTACAGTTTAGATCACCTTCATGTCAGTCATTGCTGATACCAGATTAAATGTCTCTTTTTGTGATAAATATAGTGCGTCTTCACTGTTGTTTGATATTAGGTGAATCCAATAACAAGATGTCCTCGCAAACAGAACACAGACGGCCTGGCGTGGGACCTTCGGCATATTCGGCAGCATCGGCACCCCTGCCTCTGCAAGCTCCCGAGTCCCTTGGCATCGAAGATCCCATCACTCAGGCTGAACGTGTAGTTATGATAGAGGTGACTTCGAGCGAGCGCAATGTGGACGTTCGACTCAATAACGTCTCGGTAAGTCAGGCAGAAAAGGCGGACAATACAAAGATAAATGCCAGCAGTCATAACCAGTGGCAGAGCCAGGGGAGGGGGTCTGGTAGGAGCTGAAGCCGCCCGAAAAAATATGCCAAACCCAAAAATCGAAACCATGAACATTTTGAGTGTAGTTCCTCATGTTCTGCCAAGCCCCACATCTTTTTCCGTCAGCCCCCCACCGGAAAATTCCGGCGCCGCCACTGTTCATAACATCTTCAATCACTCATCTTCTAGATTAAGCGGCAGCACAAATGAGTCATACAAAATGGATGCACAAAGTTTTTTCCATTAATGTGAACTTGTCTTTGTTTTAATTGCGTGTATTTCACGTGTGTTCACCGCGTGAAAGACAGCACTTAAGTAAGCGTAGTTGTTGGTTATGTTCTGTTAGCAGGCACCACCAGAGCCGTAGCAACCGCCCCTCGCACCCCGGGCCAGGGGGGTGAGTGTTGAGTGGCCTCACGCATGCTATTATAATTTATCATTAAGTAGCGCATAAAAGTTTCGTAAGTCCCCACGAGACCAAGGAGTTGCTCGTAACTGGATTTCCCAAAGTCGGACCTCTATTATAATGACGCTTAACTATTTATAATGGCGACACCAGTATTTCATTGGGGGCGTATCAGACATCCTTTGGGGCGTAAGACCTTGAATCAGCTCTAGTTCACTTGCTTTTTCTTTTTGCCGTTTTGCACAATCTTGCTATTTCTTGCGTCAGCTGATGGTCGAGCCAAGCGTGACGTCACACAGAACACGAGGTCTGCACGTGCTAGTGCTGAATGCCGCTACTGGAGACGTGATGGCCCGCAGGCGTTTCGATACCGTTCTGGCTGAGGTGTATACAGACGCCATTGCTTTTCTGACAGCCGTCAACCCGGGCCGCATTCTGGTATTCGCCTCCAGGGTACGACGACGAAACGGACACACACACACACACACACACACACACACACTCTGATTGACGGAAGTGCAGCATGGCAGATGGGAAATAGGAACTGAACAAATGACCCGAAAACGTGTGTATACAGATACAAATGTATACGGATGACTAAAACACGTAGTTCATCAGGCAGGATATCTGATTTCGACTTCAGGATTCATGCCATTATTGACGTAAATTTACTTCGGGGCGAAAACCGGTGGATCTTCAACATACGAATATATTTACATAGGTGTATGCGTGTGTGTGTATGTGTGTATGTCAACTTCAGGATGATATCAGCTATAACCTGCACGCCGATCTTCGCTATAAACTGGCAGAGTTCGGTTCACAGTTTATCCCGAGTGTCGGCTTCAGAGACCAGTGGGCCATGGTTGCGATCAAGGTGCAACATACTCACAAATTAAGTCTGACATATTTGGCATGGCAGTTTGGCTTGTTACACGCACACGCAACCCCCATGCAGTTATTTCAATGAAACTGGATTTAGGTCCGTAATGTCCACTAACATGTTAGTATATCTAGACGATTGTAGCTCTGCCTGATGATTCTAATGAAACTGACGATGTTATTCCCTTAATTGTTGACGCATTTATGGCGATAAACTGATCTGTTCGGTACTTATTCATAGATTAGCTAACACAAATATAACTCCATTTCTTCTATTTGAAACCCTGCGGGTCAAACGGCTATTCAAACGCAATATGATGGACGAGTTGACATGACAAATCTGTTAATTGTCCAACAATGTGTTCAGGGACAAGGTGTAGCTCTGGGAGAAGCACACAGTCCTTCCCCTGTAGGCGACGAGCACGGAGGACCTCTGTTCTTGCGTGTGGACCTCCGTCTTGGAGGCTTGTCCAAGGATAAAGAGTGTTCCTGGCCCGAGGACGATCAGAACAAGCGACGTCGCCAGTTTTGCAGCCGCTTTGAAGGCTACTGGGGTCTGTGTCGATGTTTGCAGTCTCACGCCATCACTCCATCTCCGTCTGACACGGTAATTTTGCGCCTCACAACCTCCAGCTGATATTTCCGCTTCATCCACAAATCTCAGACTGCTAAACTATTTTGTCATGTTATGCAGTAGGGAAATTGTGTAAATTCCTGTAAAGGGGACAATACAATGATGAGGCAGGCATACATTAAAATTAAGAATGGCGAATATTACGTTGATATACTACACTTGACTTTGCTTCGTTGCATTTGTATATGCTCGATCTATGTAATGGGTGATCAAACGTATTTCTCTCTATCTCTCAATCTTCCAATCTCTCTATCTCTATCTCGGCAATCCCTCAATCTCTCTATCTCTCTATCTCTCAGTCTCTCAATGTCTCTATCTCTCAATGTATCTATCTCGACAATATCTCTCCATGTTGTATTTATGTTACTTTTGAGTTATCTCATACTCTTCAATGTCAATAACTTCGTTTTTACGTGTGAACATCTTCAAGGATGAATGACAAAATTGAGAGCGAACGTTCATTTTTATTAACATACAACAAGTCAATTAGCGTCTTGAGAAGACGTTCTAGGACGCGACTGTCCCAGGTACACCCCCGAGTTTTCTTCTTGATAGCGACTAGCATCAAAGAGAGCACGGTATGGCATTTTTGTGTGGTCCAGGTGGTTGACCTTGGCTCAACATACACCGTAGTGATGGCCACTCATCGTCCTGATCGTTTGTACGCGACTCTACGCTCTCTTATCAGTGCCGTGGGCGTCCAGCCGCACCGTGTTGTGATATTCCTCGAGAACCAAGCCAACGACGAGATCGTCCAACTCGTCAAACTTTTCAATTTCCAGGTGATGGCTCAGTCAGTGTAATTTGAGAGGTGTACCGAACTGATGGTTTCTGCTAAAATATTTCTGATAATTCAGCTAGAAGGCATTGAAGAATGTTCAATTGAAGAGTCTAATACAGCGGTTCCTAATGTTGTTGTGATCGAGTACCATTTGGAGATCCCGTACAGTCGCCGGTTACCAGCTGGTTCCAGGGAAACTCAGTTTTTCACTTCATTTACATAATTAAAAATAAATAAAAGGTTAAATGCCTAAGTGACAGCTGCTACACGGGAAGAAGCCGAAGCTTATGAACACACAGGCGTGCCCCGTGCAGCTCGCTGCCACCGCAGAACCGACCCTCTCCACGCTATGGCGCCACAAGGACGTAAGACGTATTAGAGAGGGCCACCTCCCCAGAATGCATGGCACAACTCATGACTGATATCTGGTACCATTTACTGCTGGGTTGACAGGGGCTGTGGGATTGTAGAATTCGCCCAATGAAATTCTGCTCCGCCGGGTTTCGAACCACGGACCTCCCGCTTGTGAGGCGGGTGTGCTAACAACTGCACAACGGAGTCCCGTTTAATTGTACGAATTGAGCACATAAATCAACGGAAATAACTCAATGTGAGGACTGCTTCTTCTCCACCAGCTGGTCAATGAGGGGCGTGACTTTGCTCACAACACATCATAAATCATGTCCTGGTGCCATTATTCATAACCCCGAAAGTGTTCGCGTACCACGTGGAAGGTCCTCGCGTACCACTAGTGGTACACCCTCCACAGGTTGGGAACCACTGGTCTAATGAAATGAAGCAAGGAATGTGAAAACAGCC
>OU696583.1:337500-352500 GCA_916048095.2 Sacculina carcini | reverse complement strand
GGATTTGCCTGTAATTAATAAGAATAAGAATAATAATAAACGTCTTGATACGATAACATCAGGATGTCAGCGGATCCAACTCCATTCAGGCACGTTTGCTAGTCAAGTTATAAACGTTTTGCAAAGTTATTCTGCGAGATATTCTGTCTTGGGAAGGAATGAGCGTTTTTGCCAAGACATTGTTTTCAATTGACAAAAATGATAGGTCATTGAGTTAACGACAGTGTGTATATTTGAATAAATAAATATATCGATAAATGATTTTCATTATAATAGTTTAATATATATATATATATATATATATATATATATATATATATATATATATATATATATATATATATATATATATATATGAAGAAAGAAAAGAAAACACAAATGACTGCCACTCTTCGTCAAACGTTTCGGTCTTGAGACCTTCGTCAGTGACTATAAACAGATCAGTCGAAGGTCTCAAGACCGAAACGTTTGACAAAGAGTGGCAGTCATTTGTGTTTTCTTTTCTTTCTTCATATATGTCGAAAACTCCAAATATATATATATATATAATTTATTATAATCATTATTGCATTTTAATAATCCACTATAGTCTTTAGCAATAAGCCTGCTATGTATTTGACTTGAATTTCCAAAGATATTTGAATGGCAATAACTTAGCGTTTAATCATCAATATATTTGTGCCTGGCGCAGGCATTTCAAACCGGACTCTATCCAGCCCTACCAGGGACAATCAGCTGTTTTCTCCGCACCTGTCACGTCAACGAGATCAGCGGCCCCATCTCTCACTTCATCCCGTGTGTCAGCAAGCTCCAAGCTGTTACATAATGGAGAACTTTCGAGCAGCAGAGAGAGTGGCAATGTTGTTCGAGTCCCAGATACCACCAGCTCACCGACGACAACAAATCTGCTTACTTGAAATACACACGAGCATTTTCAACACTGATTTGCAATTTTCATACACAAAAAAAACAATACAAATGATGTTCTATTGAGCTAATAACGTCTCTATTTGAATGCTGGAATTGTGTAATTCACTTCCGAGAACGTTTTTACTAAATGTTTTGAGTATAGATTGAATACAGAAAAACATTTTAAGGCCTCATATACTAGTGTCTAGAATTTCGTTTATTTAACGAAGCTTGCAATAATTATACCCTGACATTTTCTGAGAAAAAACATTCTCACTTCGAAGAGTGGGAAAATAGGAAATAATTTCTTACTAGGAAAATGTATCTAAGTAATGAGTGGCTAGCTTATGGCTGTATGCCACAATATTTCGGATAAATACACCTAACGCATTGAAAATGACACATTTTATTTTTGTATACTTTTAATAACAAAATCCCCAATTTTTTTTTCTGTAGAAAACACACGAATTCGTATAGTTATTTCACGCAATAATCTACAAATGTATTTCAATAAATTGCATTAAAATTTTACATCAATAGGTTGCTCACTTAGATCATTTATAGCACGCGCAAAATGTATATATAGTTGCCTACCTGGCATCTTTGGTAAAAATATTTCACACCAGACAATATTGGCTCGTGGATATCGGCGTGTTATTGGTGTTCTGATTAGTTTTGGTAAGTAGGTGTATTCTTTACAATTTTGGCTTAAATTATATATAATACATTATGGCTTATAGGACGTGTTGTGACTTTTTTCGATACAGTGTTTTTATTCGTTGAATAGTTTGTACAAGACGTGGCTTGCGATTCGCGTGTGCATTTGTTTCGTGGCAAGTTGTTTTTATTTATTCATTTTTGTCGGAATATAAGAATGTTTTTAGGGAGAACGTCGCCTGGTTTTTTTATTAGATTACGCGTATTTTGCTTTATTGGGGCTACTTTACATAACTACGTAAGTAAAATAGTAATGCTATGGAATGCTAATGGTGTAATTCTCTAGTGGTTCAGTGGCTCAGGCGCTTAACTTTCATGTCACGTGTTATCGGCCCGAATCCTCGCCCGGACTTTTTCATCAACATCATGAGTCGACAACACTTACTGATGGACACACAACAGGACGTTCCATAAAGTATGAGGCTGGTTTACGCTTAAAATTGCAATAACAGCAAGAATGCTACTAACTCCTAGTGCGTTAACGAATTGATATGTGGCTCAGGCAGATGCCTGACGCACTTTATAACATGCAGTTTCTACTATCACTCATGTAAATTTAATTTAAATTAATTCAGTATTAAATAACTCAGTCAATATTTGTGTGTTTGTGGTGTATTTTGCCTTGATAACATTTTACCACTAACAATATTGATTGGATCGTTACACACTCATGTATGTGCTTGTGTGTGTGTGCTTGTGTGTGTGTGCTTGTGTGTGTGTGCTTGTGTGTGTGTGTGTGTGTGCTTGTGTGTGTATGTGTGCTTGTGTGTGTGTGTGTGTGTCCAGCTGCTGGTGGCCATGGATATTCCTCTTCCTGGCGAGGACATTCCGCTGCCTGCATCACCACCACCACCGCCCGTGCTCAGTCCGACCCCGCACGTGCAGCAACACTCGCAGCCGTCGTCAACGCTGCCGCTCGATCATGTTCCTCTGCCGCCACCGTTGCCGACCGCCGGCTGTGCAGCGCCGCCCGTCGGCCCGATGTTGCCGCCTCCGCTGCCTATGCCGCCGCGTGCGTTCATGGGCCCGCGGCCGTTTGTTGGTGCGCCTCTGCCTCCGGCGTTGGCGGTCGGCGGGCCGGTGCGGCCGTTTTATCCGCCGCATCCTGCCATGATGCCGTGTCGTCCGCTCATATACGGCATGCCTCCCTTGCCGCCGCCGCCGCCCCCGCACCAACAGCCGCTGCTAGCGCCACCTGACGGCGGTTTTATTCATTCAGCAGCGGTGAGCGACGGCGGGGCTGCAAACGTTGACGACAGGTGGGTGTTTGTATTGTTCAAATACCGTATATCTCGGCCAATAAGTCCATATTTTAATCAAGAATTATACTTAATTTACAAGAATATACATATTTATAAAGGGAGACTTAATGGTCAGGTTAATAATGGATGTTGTCCTTTTATTTCCGTTTGTCAGCATCTTCCACTTTCTACTCTTACTTCACATGCTTCAAATGTACAATACGACTTGGATCGAATCATACACTTGTTACAGCATCTCAGCTTGTGTGTATATGTCTGTATGTCCGTTTGTGTGTGTGTGTGTCGTGCTGCAGTAGCCGCTACTCGCCGAGCGCCGCCATGTTTGACAGCGACAGTGGCGGAGAGGACGGCGAACATGCGCCGGTCGTCTCCGCTGGCCCGCAAGACACCGCCTCTCCACCACCACTGCCACTGTCCGACCACGGCCAGACTGAAGAAGACGAAGCGCAGGCGAGAATCAAGAAACCGCCGCTCATTCAGCAGCCGGTATTGGGGCGCGAGCAGGCCAAGAAGCGACTACTGGCGTTCTCGTCGATGAAACTGGCGCGCCACAACAAACTGCTCGCCGCCGCCAAACTGAAAAGTCGCCAACAACAGCAGCAGCAGGCGGGGGCCGTCGCTTCCAAGACAGACGGCCAGTCTGAGTCGACAAGCGGCAAGACGACCGCGTCCGCTGATCCGTCTGCGTCGCCGCCCACAGCAGCAAGCACTGGCGGCGACGGTGGTGAAGGCTTGCACGAGGCAGCCAGCTGTGTCGGCGATGCAGGTGATCATGATCGAGAGCAGCAGCAGCAGCCACAACAACATGCTCCGTCATCTCTCACATCTAGCATGGGCGGCGGCTCGAAAAAGCGCGAGCCACTATTGATCGAGCAGATAATGCGCGAAGAGGAGCAGCTGAAGGAGCGGCTCAACCTCGGTCCGGCCGCCATTCTCGTCGGCAACGCGTCCAGCATTTTGTCGATGGTGGCCGAGGCCGACAAAGAACAGGAGGAGGTACCACCAGAGCTGACGGAGCGTCCGCCGGCCGCGCAGTCGCAGCAACGACTACAGTCGCAGCAGCGTGACGGAGCGTCGGTGATACGGCCGGCTGTTGCGTCTGCGTCATCGGCCGTGAGCGGCAGTGAGGCAGCGCTGCGTCCACCGCCACAGCAGCAGCAACAACTGATGCCGACACCGCCTCTGCTGGTCACGGCACCGCCTGTGACGCCGGCCGCCGCATCACTGTTGGCCGGCGCTGGTGGCACGTTCGGTCACGTGGCCATGCTGAACGCGGTGGCGTCGGGGCGGTCGCTGGCGGCCGGCGGAGGCGGTATGATGACGGCAGCCGCTGCCGCTGCAGCCGCCGCCGCCGTCATTGCCGGCAATCTGCAGAACAAACTGAGCCAGGCTCGCAGCAGTGTGCAGGCTATGATCGCCGTGGATTCAGCGGTGCCGCCGGCCGGTGCCACCGCAGCCGTCGCTGCCGCCAACGGCCAGCCAGACCGAGGTGATCGGCAGCGGTCGGTCGGCAGCAGCGGTGAACGACGTCGTCGCCGGCGCCGCAACTCCGGCAGCAGCGATTCGTCGGCGCGGCGTCATCGTCGGCAGCGACGTAGTTCGACTCCGCCGCGCCGTCGCCGGCGTCCCAGCACACTGCCGGTCAGTTGGCGACAGTATAAGGAGGGCGGCTACGAGCCCGACGATATTCGGCTGATTCGCAGCGACTTGATGCGGCGGCAGCGGTGGGTGAGGCGGCGTCGTGAGGAGACGGCGCGTCATCGCCGGCGACGCCGGGTGTCGCGTCGGCGGCGGCGTCACAGCGGTAGCTCGCGGTCGGCCGGCAGCTCCCAGCACAGCGGATCCGGCGATGAATCCGGCTCCGGCGGCGAGCGTAGTGAAGATGAGCACGCCGACCCGCTGTTGCGACCCGGCTTTGAGCATCGTCAGATTGCCTACGTGAGCATCGTTGGGCGGTCGCGGGCACTCGAGTTTCCGCGCGAGACAATTCGTCAGACGCAGTCGAAGCCGCACTTGTCGTACAGCGAGAGTCTGCACGTGTTCTCGCGTATCAAGAATCGGCAGAAGGTGCTGGAGAATGTGGACGAGGACCGCGTGCAGGCGCTACGGATGTGGTGGAACCAGGTGTCGGAGCGGCCCCAGGTGGACGCCTACCCGGTTCTAGTTGGCACTCAACGCGCTTGGCTCACTGGAGATTGCCGTTTGCCCGATGTTTGGCCCGTACAAGTAGACGGAAAGTCCCCGTCAAAATCGATTGCCGACACTGAAGACACTTCGGAGGGAATTCACAAAGAGGATGGTCAGGAGACGAATAGTGGAGACGATGAAGGGGAGGATACATATGCGATTCACAAGCAACATATGGAAGTTTCCTCATCCACGGAGGTGAAG
Source organism: Sacculina carcini (assembly GCA_916048095.2). Classification (NCBI taxonomy): domain Eukaryota; kingdom Metazoa; phylum Arthropoda; class Thecostraca; family Sacculinidae; genus Sacculina; species Sacculina carcini. The sequence goes on along the minus strand of OU696583.1, from coordinate 347,221 downwards.
TCGCACGTTGCAGCCGAACATGGCGACGACGGAACCGATCGCTCGAATGATGAGAGCGAAGCAGATGTGAACAGAACGGAAACAACGAACCGCCACAATGAGAGGACCAGCATCGCGGACACAGGTGATGACGTGGCGCTGTCAGAGATGGCTGGCTCTCAGTGCAGCACAAACAGGGCGTCTTCGGCGCAGGAGAAAATGGTACCCGATTCTAATTTCAACCAGGAGTCGGATATTGTTAATGGTGATGGTGAAGATTTGACCAAGCAAGTCACCGATGAGATTGACCAGGAGTTCGAAAAGGTTGAGTTTAAGAAACGTAAGAAGCACTCACGCGCCGAAAAGACCGAAAAACGTAGCAAGAAAAAGAAGAGAAACAAAAAAGTATGTGACAAAAACAGTAGCTCCAGTGATCAAGAGGAAGAGTCTGATTCTGAAATGGTGTGGGTTGAGTCGACCAAGATTGAGAGTCGAGTGCCTCGTAGAACAGCCAGAAACAACAAAAAGTCACGGCACACAGAGGAAGTGAAGAAAAAGAAGAAGAAACGCAAGCGGGAGACGTCTTGCTCTTCTGACTCGTCGCCATCGCCCCGCAAAGGTTCATCCAAATCGAAATCCTCAAAATCTAAACATCGCCGCAAAAGTGAAAAGTACTCTTCTGACGACGAAGACTCGTCGGATGATGACGAATCCAGGCGCAAGCGCAAGAAGAAGGCCAAGAAAACGTCCAACAAGAAGCGTCGGGCAGATAGAGATGGATCGTCGGAGGACGACGACCAGGAAGATGGCGGCGGTGGGTCGGCCGGTCTTGGCTCGGGCTCCGGCGAACATCCAGCTGATCGTTCCTCACGTCGCGGTCGACGTGAGTCCAGTGGCAGCAGTGATCAGAACCGTGGAAGTCGTGATCAAGGTCGTCGATCTCAAAGACACAACGAGGAACGGCAGAGAAGGATCAACCAGAGTTCAGTAGCTGTAGCGCTGCGATCTTCTTCGGCCATTCGAATCCGTCCCCGGACTTTGATCGATCCATCTTCGTCGCTTCGATTCTCTTCGGTCGAGATCCCGGACTTCTCCGGTTGTCAACTATGGTCTCAAGTTCGGATTGCTAAATCGTCTTCATCACAGGATGAGTGCGAGTGGACGCCTGCGGTTGTTGTTTGCGCCGCGGTGTTCTTTTTCCAGACGATTATCGTGCTGCTTCGTGCGCTGGTCACCGCTTGCGCATGTTCCATCAGGTTTCACTGCGGTGAGTTTACTAGTTTAGTTTAGTTTATTCGACATTTACTATTCAATAACTGTTAAGGCTGTTGGCTAGAAGCATGTACTGGCTCCCGTCTTTTGTTTTTCTTCACTTAGTTAGGCAAAGCTTCTAACTGGCGGTGGGTTAGCATGCGGTAATGTCACACTGAACTTCGACAATTCATTTAGATGAAACATACAGTTGTAATATTTGAAACCAGTCGCTTTACCTAGATTTTGTGAGGTCTTCAACTCGGAGTGTTTTTGTGGTTTTTATATGTCTTATTCTTACCGATAATCTCAATTTTTGGTGTATATATTTTTTCTTTCAATTTTTCGTAATATTTCCTCTTCGTTCGCTACAGTTAATAATTGTGTGTATGTGTGTTTGTGACAGGCTTGGACTATATGCTGGTTGGGTTTTGCCGCTGAGGCACCATTTACACTCTTGCACATGCCTTCAGTTAAGCGTACGTAGGGGATTGTATGTGTGTGTGTGTGTGTGTGTGTGTGTGCATGTACATGTGCTATCTTAAGGGTCTCAATTGGCCATATTGTTCCTTTATGGGAAATACAAGACCATTGTGGCTTGTTGTCACTAGCACGTGTGTTGAGTCACGTTTTGTCCTCTTGCATACATCTCTTGGTATGTACTGCGTGTTATGTAATCATTGAATATATTTCAATATGTTTATTTTTCCCATTCGGTGTTTGTGTAAAAATTGGTTTTCATTTTTTGCTCAAAATCAACGGACTTGCCGCGTAAAGTGTCCTTATTCTTTGAAGTGTATTAACCTTCAAAATATCATGAAATGGTGAATGAAAAATATGTAAATATAGAATCAATATAATCTTTAAAATCCAGTTTCGCACTTTCGTCGTTTTATAATTCCCTGTCTAATGGAATGTTTTTCAATGTAAACATACGTTATGAACCATGCGTGTGTGTTTTTTCATTAGTTTGAAAACCATTGCCGGTCACCAGTGGTCGCGTCAGTTAATCTGCACGTGATATACGAATCAGCTTCTGATTGGCTGTATCAGTAAGACAGGTCGCTTCTGATTGGCTGGATCAGTAAGACAGATCGCTTGTGATTGGCTGGATCAGTAAGACAGGTCGCTTGTGATTGGCTGGTTCAGTAAGACAGGTCGCTTGTGATTGGCTGGTTCAGTAAGACAGGTCGCTTCTGATTGGCTGGATCAGTAAGACAGGTCGCTTTTGATTGGCTGGTTCAGTAAGACAGGTCGCTTCTGATTGGCTGGATCAGTAAGACAGGTCGCTTCTGATTGGCTGGATCAGTAAGACAGGTCGCTTGTGATTGGTTGACTTGAGTCGTACGATCATTGTTCACTTTAATTACTTGCCGTGTGTTGTATTTGAATATATCGGCGTGTTTGGCGAGGTGATTGGTGTCATTGCTGTCTTTCTACTCCACTATGTGGTGATTTGTCTGTCTATCTGTTGTCCTGTGCTCTTTCTGGCTCCGTTAGGTGATCGCTTCAACGGCTTGCATCGCTAAGTTTTAAGATACGTCATGCTCAGGTCAGCGGGCCAATATCGTGTATGTCTCATTTGAAATATTAATTGTGCTACAACTAGACTTCCCTGTTTTACATCAATCCTACCAAGCGGTGTCAGGATCGTGATGAAGTTTTCTCAAACCCGTGTTTCCTCTTACGCATATGATTGCGTAACGAAAACAAAACACTAAAATATATTACGTATAGGCGCGCGTGGGCATCGCTACCCACAGTCAAACCTACAACACGACTCATACACGATGCATACACCGTCCATACGCAAACGCACACACACATACACAGACCCAGTTCAAATACTCGCATATTCCACCAATCAGCGGCGAGTCGGTCACTTGCTCACCGCCGCAGGGCATGCACACTTGACACAGACAAAGTGTCACTAACACGTTCATGCACTCAGACACAATCTCTCTCACACACTCTTTCTCACTGTCCACAGTCACACCACAGGTTGTTTATAGGAGCTCTACAGTAATGTATGTGTGTTTTTGTGAAATATTAATTCTGAATGTTTGGAGTTTATCATTGACTCGTCATTATGTGTACCCATCAAAATTAGGGTGGCCATATTATGAATCTCTAAAACGATGACCGTTATGCACTCACGTTTCCCGCGCACGAAAAATTTACCTTTTTATAGGCTCAATGATTCAATTGACCTTTTTTAGGCCGACCAACCCCAAAAAGAGGACATGTCCGGGGAAAAGGTGTCACCCAAAAAAAACTATTTCCAACCTTGTAATTATATTTTCAATGGGTACACTGACGGTGCCAGTGGGGGGCTGAAGCACCCCAACAATGTACCAAGCCCCCCCCCCCCTCCTTAGTCCCTCTCCCCAACAAATTTTCCTCATGAACATTTCGAGTGTAGTTTTTCATGTTTCGCCAAGCCCTCGCATCGTTTTCCTTGGCTCCTCACCGGTAAAATCCTGGCGCCGCCACTGGGCACACGGCACCAATCACCACTGACGTCACGTGATTTCAGATCCAAGCGACGCCTTGCTCTCAGTCGCAATATAGATGTCAGTGCCTGTAGCCGTCCACCGCCTGACCGTCCAGTCTGGCTGGTTACAATTCGTCAGTCCAATTAAGTTGTTGTCTTCACCGCTGAGTATCTCATATACGCCAGGGGCTGTACCCGCCTTTCTGTCTGTGTGTGTGTGTGTGTGTGTGTGTGTGTGTGTGTGTTTGCTGCGGGCTTGTGTGGTACACCGAGTGCACTGTAATTTACATCGGTAAACGGCTAGTTGGCAGTCTCACATTAGAACACCAAAAATCCATACTTTGCTCGCGCCCAAGGTGAGTGGCCGCATGGACCGTGGTTGTTAGCTGCCGACAACACAGAACTTTGGAGGCAGTGGCGGCGCCAAGGCGTGTTTGTATGGGCTGAATCTCGCCCCAAATATGTACTAAGCCCTCCATGAAACATAAGGAACATTTCGAGTGTAGTTCGTCATGTTCTGCCAAGCCCCCACATCTTTTGCTCAGCCCACCCACTGGCGAAAAATCCTGGCGCCGCCACTGCCTGTATGGAGCCGCAGAAATTGGCCACAAAACAGACAGACAGACAGACAGAGCGGTAGAGTGAACAGTGACAAGAATGGCGCGACACACTTGGAATGCTGTCGTTTTCGATGCGACCTAATGTCATGTTTTTGTCGTGCTCGGCAAGCAGCGACGATACGACAAATTACTCGGTTATTTCAGCTTGCTGACAGCATGTGTGACGCTACACACCTACGTGTCTATTGCGCAATCGCATGTATGTGTGTGTGTGGGGGGTGTGTCAGTGAGGCTGAGTCAAGCAGCATGAAAATTATACGATGTGCATGTTTTGATCGGTGCTCATGACAAAGCAATGTTATGAGTTAATGTTATGATGTTATGGTTTGCTCACGTACCCTGTATGTATGTATGTGTGTGTGTGTGTGTGTGTGTGTGTGTGTGTGTGTGTGTGTGTGTGTACAAGCAGTTGTTTTTTGCATTTTGACATTGAACATTGTGCGAGTGTCCACGCTGATTTTGCATCGTATGTTTTCACACATTGAAATCGATCCTACATTTGGACAAATCTATTTAGATTTTCATTGATAATGTCCAACTATTTATGTCATCTTATTGGTACATTCTACATATCATCTATCCAAAGTTTTCTTTCATTTAAATTTGTATATAATTTTTTTATTTCTGGTAGTCTACTCTGTCCTTTTCCAGTATCCCACGGAGAATCTTACCTAATATTGAATATATTGTTGAGCAATTAATTGACGCATTACGTGATGTATTATTCAAAAAGGTAATAGATACTTAAACCAAGGGACCACAAAAACCCATCAATGTGATACCCTTTTGGTACCAAACATTTATCCATATATCTCTATTGATTCTTGGAGAATTTTTTTAAACTCTACTAAACTAGTTCTTAATATTTTCCAGTGTTGGCACAGTTTTCAAATCATCACTCAGTTTTCGCACCCTCTAGATTCTTGACAGCTACATGAAAATGATATAAATACAAACAACGTAACATTAAAAATGTTTTATTAAATATTCACTTGAACAGCTTAACGTTCTTTTAGGCTAAACGATGTGTTTTCGAGCAAAAATATAAAGAATAGGTAAAACGTATCTATATTTTTAATTTTTCACAATAGTCCTCGCACTCCGGTTTAGAACCCTTGTTTTACTGATACTTGTAGAATACAAGTTGAGACCAACTGTGACCTGACAGACTAAGGTGATCATTGTGATCTCTCTCAAGAACAGCTCAATACGAAGCTACTCGCAGCGTGGAACTACACTAGAAATTAGCGTCTTGTATTCTCACTGCCTGCTAGCTGCCGTCTGGCGCGCCTCAATTGAAAGTTGACGGCAAGGACACAACGTCAGTGCCGTGTGTCTTCTGTGAATCTTGACACCCGCACACCTGAACAGCACGACGCTGCGTGCGCGCGAGACCGGCTCAACAAGACGTCGACCAAAATGCACTTAACGACCGTGCCAACAACTCACGTGTCCACGTCCATTCGTCTTTGTGTCCATGTGTGTGTGTGTGTGTGTATGTGTGTGTGTGTGTGTGTCAGTGTGTGTCTGACGTATTTATCACGGAGCAGGGGAATTTACCGCGCGCCAACGCGAGCGCGCACGCACCAGATAATTACGTTGGCCACCCCTCGTCCGCAGCCTCGTCTCAGCTCGGCCACCGCAGCTTCTCGCACCGGCCGCCTAGGTGGCGCTAGTGCTGGCGCTGGCGGCCTCCTGCAGATTTATTTGTTTATGCCGGCTGCCCGCGGCCCGGCTCAGAGCTGGCCAAATAATAGCCTGGCGTCTTTTGGTAGTTGGCGCTCGTCGATACATCACAGACTCGGCGCTTCCAATAGCCGCCGGCGCTTCACGCCAAGTGTCGATGGTGGCGATCCGGCGACCCACACGACGGCTGAGGCTTGGGTCGCGTCATTGATTGCTTGCTGCTGCATCTCTCAATAGCAATGCATGATTTATGAAGATGTTTTCATCAGCTGTGAGCGGCGGCGGCGGCGGCGCAGGATGCGTCAAGTTTGTCTTTCAAGCGGCGAGATATGTTCAAGTTCAATCGACAGTGAGCTGTTTGTGTATAGAAGCAAAGTCGATGCTGCTGAATTCGTCAGCATATTCTCTTTCAGCTGTTTGGTTTTATTTATTACAATTAACATTTTCAACCACTCCCCCAAAATCATTCAGTTCCTTCTCCCAAAGTACACTCTGGATCCGCCACTGCACACTAGCTATTCCTCATTCCTGTCCTGATTCTAATGCTAAACGCTAATTTTGATATTTTTAACAAGGCCTCAAACGATTGGAAATAAGAAGGCACGATTTCAGTATCCACCAAATGAAACCGTATTACCAATGTGCCATGCACACACACACACACACGCATACATAAACATATGAGTACACACGCACACAGACACACACACACACACACTCACAAACACACACTCACACAAATACACACTCACACACAAACACCCACACACTCACACAAACAAACACACAAACACTCACACACAAACACTCACACACAAACACCCACACACTCACACACAAACACTCATACACAAACACACTCACACAAACACTCACACGCCCCTTTTGTCACTGACCTTCATTTAGCCTGGGGCGTCGTGAGCTGGTCGACTGAAGCCTGGGTCGACTGGTGCGGTGCGGCTATGTGTCAGTCGCGTGCTGGACGTGGTGTCAATGACCTCTGCACGTGCGCTAGTGCGAGTACACGTGCAATTAGCGCGCTAGGCGAGCTAACTGATCGTTGCGTGAAAACCACAATGTGTGTGTGTGTATGTGCAGGTGTGGCTAGGTTGTGGATCACTTAATCAACGCCTTACCTGCGTCCTAGTCCAGGTGTGTTTTGGCCGTGAATCACTGCGGTACTTGGTGACCCGTTCAACTTTTCAACGAGATCAGATGAACTAACTGAAGATGAGATAAGATGGACGGATGAGATGACTGCCAGCAAGCAACGCGTCTATTACTTGCCACTGTAAATTTCCAACTGAACTGAACTGTATATATATGTTTTTTCATTTTATTTGTTTGTTCTTGCTTTTTTTGTTCTTGCTTTATGGCTTCCCCCGATACATGACCATATGTTGTTTGGTTTTATGATATATATTTACTGTGTCGCTTAGAAACACAAATACAAAATACAAATACATAAGCAAGAACAGTGTTCCTTTTACACACTATGCTACAATAATTCCTTTTATATATAAATATTTTCAAATAATATTTTTCTTTATACATGAAAAAACTATTTAGTGATACAAATTATTCAAACAAACGAATTTCATGTGGTGAACAAGGTGGGCGCGCGAGTTTATGTGTCTGTATCTATTTGTATGTGTATGTGTGTGTGTGTGTTGTGGGCTGACATTTTCAACACGATCATTGCACGATGCATCGACACAGCAAGGAGTACGCTTGTATGCAACGATCAGCAGTGCACAATAGTGGCTGAATAAAAATAACAACAACGTGGCCGCACGCCAGCATACAAAAACATGCAATCCAATGTGTGAGTGCAAAAAAGAAAGCGGATACAGGTTGTCATGGACGCACATCCTGGCTACTAGAGGGGTGTAAATACCCCCTACTAGCTGGCTGGCGGGAATCAATACGCAATTATACCTCTCGAGAATTCTGCTTAGTTCATTCACTTCATTGGGTATATAATCATCAAAATCAGCGTAGCTAAAAAGTAACAATACACGACAAATGTGTAAATATATATATGGAATTATATGCAATATGTTTTTCATTGAGTATGTGTGTTGTAATTAACTAGACCGAAAACGGTGTAGGATCTCATGCAATTGTCCAACTGAGCCATCATTGAACACTAATGCATGATGGCTGTCATCCCTCAGAGGCTCGACACAAATCCACGCTCTTGAGCGATGACAGGAATCAATGCCAGAGAGATACGAGTATCCCATTCGTCCGTGATTCAATATTAACCAGTAATTTGACGACTCGATTAGGTTCCTTCCAGGTTTTACAGAATTTGCTGCATCAGAGGCTTGGCAGAGATGAGTCGTATTTAAACAGTTTGTTACTCTCAATTACAGCACGATTTTGCACCGTGTAACCTAGGCCTACGGAGTAATTCAGCGCAATAATTCAATCTTGCAATTCAAATACGTCATATTTAATTTGTAAGTAATTCTATGTGGCATTGATTTCAATCGAAATCGGTGTTGGAATGAGTGAATCATCAAATCATTGATTGGCTTTTATTTCAACGTAATTTCAACAGCAGTGAATTTTTGCAATAACATCAAGAACATTGCTATAATACCAAGGACTTTGTAACACGAGCGGATTTTGTACAGTTTTTGCATCCAATTTTTATATTTTTCCCTCTCTCTAACTCATTCCATTTTGTTAAAGACACAAATGTCTAATTCATATCCATGGCTAGCTGGCCAAGCTGACACATTGTCACAATTCACATCAACTGTCCAAGTGGTCTCAATTTACCTGCTTGTTCTTCTAGATCAGGGGTCGGCAAACCACGGCCTACAAGTCGGATCCGGCCCGTGATATCCGTTCATCCGGCCCGTGATATCCGTTCATCCGGCATGCCCACAATACTTTATTTTGCTTGCTTAAATGTATAGACGTAGCTTCTATGATAACCTAAAAAAAAACATGTAATTTATTTTTGGAGTTTGTTCATTGCACGAAACACAGCCATGATGAACATGAAATGTCAAACTCACTTTTTTTCCAGAGCTTTCTTTCTGGCTTGCAGGTATTAAAATGAATATTTATACTGCCCACGCTTGTGCTTTTTCAATTATCCGGCCCTCGGCAAAAAACACTGGCGCCCCCTGATCTAGATAACAAGTTCTCGACGTTTTTCTAGTGTTGGCGTGGTTTTCAAATCAACAGACATTCCTCGCTCTCCCTATATTCTTGATAACTATATGTAAAAAAATAAAAAGAATAAGAAATGTCAAAACTTTTATATTAATATTTAATAATGATAAACACAACTTAAAGTTATTTGAACCTTTTACCAAGTTTGTTTCAGTAAAAATACAAAGCACATGTTAAACACACATTTTCTGTAATATCTCACAGGAATGCTGAGACCACTGAGGAACCAGGTTCATTGAGGAACCAGGTTCATTGAGGAACCAGGATCACTGAGGAACCAGGATCACTGAGGAACCAGGATCATTGAGGAACCAGGATCACTGAGGAACCAGGATCACTGAGGAACCAGGATCACTGAGGAACCAGGATCACTGAGGAACCAGGATCACTGAGGAACCAGGATCACTGAGGAACCAGGATCACTGAGGAACCAGGATCACTGAGAAACCAGGATCGTTCTAGGTTGTGCTGATAGATGTGCTGCGTACTGGAGTGATCT
>OU696583.1:265000-332500 GCA_916048095.2 Sacculina carcini | reverse complement strand
AGTGGTGTCGTGTCAGTGGTGGTGTGTCAGTGGTGGTGTGTCAGTGGTGGTGTGTCAGTGGTGTTGTGTCAGTGGTGGTGTGTCAGTGGTGCTGTGTCAGTGGTGGTAGCATTGATATGTTTCAATGCTTTTGAGCCATTAGGAAACTAACACATTAGCTGGCAGGTATGTGTGGGCACCTAGGCCTGGGCAAATGCATTCACACACACACATACACACACACACGCACACACACATACACATACACACACACACGCACACACACACACAGTCACATAAGATATGTCCATTCAGATATGGGCATAGCTGACATTGTTAGTTACCAGGAACTTTCAATGGCATGAAACATACCTAGCATTTTTATACATATAAAACACATTATCAAAAAGGTATTTTTGATTCAATCATACGTATAATTAAATATCGAAAATGTCAGAATTCACGTGCTTTTTTCATGTGTTGAAGAGAATTTTATGTCACGAAATCACCGTTGTTGGCGACATATATATGTGTGCTTAGTTGATCAATTTTATGTTTCTTCAAGAAAACAAATTAAAAAAATATAAATATGTACAAGGTCCTTTTTGTGCACCGGTTTGATTTTGATTTGGAAAAAATGGTTTTGTTTTTTGTGTAATAGTTTGTGTAATAGTTTGTGTAATAGTTTGTGTAATAGTTTGTGTAATAGTTTGTGTAATAGTTTGTGTAATAGTTTGTGTAATAGTTTGTGTAATAGATGCTTCACTAGCAACCGCACCAGCCAACTGCAATTCCACTAGTTGATTGGCTGTTTGATCGTTGAGGGCGTGGCTTGACTTACTCTCCGCAGCCATGTCCGCTTCTGAGCTCATCCATACCCCTCACACTCACACACACTCACTCACACACACACACTCACACACAGACACACACACACACACATACAGAGAGAATCGCGGCGACGCATTACTTTCAGTTGAACGCCTTTTTTGTGAGCCGACAATGTCGTCTCCAAAGGGGTATTCCGTTACGTGCCTGAGGCTCGGCGGCATTCGTGACCGGCAATGAAGTGGTTCGTGTGTGAACAGCCCAGGCATTGGAGACATTGGAGCCATCACCGGCCTCCACCTTGGCTTGGCTCCATCGTGTTGACATATACACACGTGCAAATGTACAGGCGAAAATGTCTCTCACTCGAAAATGCCGATCCGAACTCGTGAAAGCCAAACATGATGACTAGGCTAAAAGTGGCTAATCTCACAGTTTACATTGTTTTTATGTAAATTTGTATTATATATAATTATTTTGTAAAGTTTACACCTCGCGGCATGAAATATAATTGAATTAGCATAAATTATCATCGAGCGTATTAATGTGCTTTGCATACAATTATATTAAGATACGTTAATTTCAGATGCAACTTAATACGCAATCAATTATAGAATATGTTTTGGTGCTAATTATTACACACACACACACACACACACACACACACACACACATACACACACACACACTTCAACGTTAATCAGCGTCACTCACCATACGTGCAGCACTATCGAACATACACTGTCATTTAATTGACACACGCGCATACACATGCCTGCAGCACGGACGTCAACTAAACAGAGTTCACGTAGCAAACACACAGTGACTGATTGAGCGCAGTTCTAGCCGACCACCACATAATATGTCTGCTTTTTATTTTGTTTGAATTTTGACTTCATTAAAGACGCCGAAATGAGATATTCAGAGCTGATCTCAAAGTTATTCACATCAACATTATGTCGAAATTTGCTTTTAAAACACAAGCCTCAAACACGCGGTCCGCCAAACATTTTCTTGCGGTAGGTCAATGTAATTAAGAAACCAAACAAAGCAGGACATGGATTAATTTGCATGTATTACTTAATGTAATTAAAATGTGCATTATTAAATTCAAATTGTTACAACTTCTTCTGTATACTGAAGTGAATCTCTTGATTTTTGTAGATTGATTAATTATATACAATGATATTGGACAATATATTGCCTATAGATGTGGCCGCGTGCTATTTTATTTCATAAAAGTGACGCATCTCTTCATCTGAGTTTGATACTCTGCTTTAGAACGCGATTGACTCGGCAAGCAAATTGGTGCTAGCTTTCTATGCTGCAATGCAGTTTCCGTACGCAATTCAATTGAAGTCAGCATAGTTCAGCGCAGTGCGTACACTTTTTCCTCTGATCTTCCACTTCTTAACGAGTCAATTATTCATTTTCTACAACAACGCCGATAAATATAACAAATTCAGTTGTATCATCAAATTAAATGTCAGGAAGTCACTTGAAATTAAAATCAACTAATTCTGATTCACAAAATCACTAATTTGTCCTGTTCTGTCCGACCTTTAATACGCACTTGGTAACCCCTCTATTCTCCACCAGTTAGGGGAATTCCTCAAAAGTAAAAGACCTTTGTCATGTCTATTCTCTCACAATACGCCCAAATCAGTCGAGAGACCAGACTAGTCATTTCTAGACTATACAGCCAAGTTACTCAATGTGTAGATACAACTGGGAAATTTTCGAGATTTCGTGAAAAAAAATTTTGGGTCACGTGAATTTCATTTTTTATTACATTACTCATTTCATTATTCATCTAATTTTTTCATTTCATTTTTCATTTTATTATCATTTGGTCACGTGATCACGTGTTGCAGAAGAGTTTTATTTGTGCATCCAAAATTCTAGTGAAAACCAGCAATTTGATTTCCAGTACATATACACACACTCTTTGAAATCCTTTCTTGAAAGTACACATCTGGTTAGGCGATCTGTTCTCAAGCCCGCCGCGACGACTCACAACGTCGAACCAGTGGCAGTGCGGTAATTTGTTGCCGCCACTTGTGAAATGAGTCCACTTTGCGCTTTCCTGTCCCTCCGGCTTCAAGGAGTCACATGTCACGGCCTTGCCAAACAGCTGTTTAGCAGTCTATTGAGATTTGTGTTGGCTCATATTTCGTGCTGGCAGCACCGAGACCATTTGGAGCATGTCGCGCAGGTGTTTCCGCTCGCTCCTCTGTCCGTTTTGTTCAGGCGGCTCCACGGCATGGATGCCAGTTGTCTTCTTGACCCACTCTTTGAGTCCGAGCTCGGCAATTATCGACCGTCACTCTGACACGTCCTGCCAACAGATAGCCACAACCTTCTGCCCCATCGAACGGACTGCGTCAAGAAGTCGAGCCGACACGCACACGCACACTGGCAGCCAAGCAAGATCTTCATAGCAAATTGATGACGGCAGGTGATCACTGAAAAAAGCAGACAACAACTCAATTGAAGCAGCACGTTGTCGCAGTTGTTGCCGGTCAGCCGAGCTGAGCTGAACCCTGGCCAGCGCAGTTCCACGACAGCCTTCGGGCAGACGTGGAAAGACGCACGGATTTGCCCGGCCAGGTAATTGCAGTGATTAAAGGTAATTGAGACTTGCGTGTAAGCCTCTGTTCGCCGCCAACATCACTGGTGTGTCATTGCAGCTTTCAGGAGGTCATCTGAGCCACGTGATGTCATCCACTCTTTCTGGTCCATTCAGCTCCTCTTTCTGTCCCTACACTGTGTGTGTGTGTGTGTGTGTGTGTGTGTAGGAGACGGCTTTAATCAAGCGTGTTCGTTACTCTTCTGATTGGTATTCCGTTAGAAAGTTTGACCATGCAGTTGGAGGCAATTATTTCTGGTAATTGGGTGCGTTTAACACGCACACACAACGCAACCGCCTGCTGTGGGGCTGGCTTCTGATTTCACACATTTGCAAAATCGTTGCCGTAATCTAGTAAATGTGCTCATTGAAGGTGTTGGAAATTTAAAAATGCAGCAGATATAATAGGCTAGATTAATATGACATTTATAGAAGTTTTGCCTGGGAAAGTCATGAAACGTAAGTAATATGCGTTTTCATCAATTTTCAGGAAACATATTTTCTTTGATTTCTCACTGAATTCATCTCACTCCTTATGAACCCCTTTGGAACAAAGTTTGCACCCCTAGAGGGCTTGAGCCTTTGTGTTAAGCTGTTTTGTTCTTGCTTAGCTGCATTTCCCGCGGCAATCAACTTGGCCGCAATCTTTCTTGCCGCGGCTCACAAAAAGCCCCCGGCTCGCCTGCATATGGCCGAGTCTTGCACCAGCATGTCCAGTATTGAATTACCTGCATGTATGACGGCGAGCAGTGGTGTTGTTGTGATTACGGCCGGGGATATCAATAACCATAAACCACACAAGCCTGCTGCGCTTGAATTACGCTGGATAACACACGCCTTATGCATATGTACGTGTGTGTGTGTGTGTGTGTGTGTTTGTGTGTGTGTTTGTGTGTGTGTTTGTGTACCGTTCGAGTGGCCGGAAGTAAGCAGCGTTGTGGATAATCGCACGCCATCTGGCCGGGATGTGAGCGAACTACACATGTGAGTGTTTTGTGACAACCAACAAAACGATATCTAGAGACAATCACAAGTTCCTGAGCTGTAGACAAAAACACGCACACACACACACACACACACACACACACACACACACACACACACACACACAGGCTACAAGTGTTTGTACAAATCGGCACTCCTCCAAATGGATTCACAAACAGTAGGAGTCGAGGCGAGATGGACGTGCCGGACGTCAGACTGGAAGAATGGCGAGGACGAGATGAAAAGACGCAGACGCGACAGTGAAGACGACGTGAGCAGAGCTGAGCAGTGGCGTATCCAGGCTCTCTGTAGCTAGGCTCTCTGTAGCTAGGCTCTCTGTAGCTAGGCTCTCTGTAGCTAGGCTCTCTGTAGCTAGGCTCTCTGTAGCTAGGCTCTCTGTAGCTAGGCTCTCTGTAGCTAGACTCTCTGTAGCTAGGCTCTCTGTAGCTAGACTCTCTGTAGCTAGGCTCTCTGTAGCTAGGCTCTCTGTAACTACGCTGACTGTGTGAGTTTCAATACCACTGTAATAGGGAATTAGCAGGCCCGTATGTCGGTATAGCTGAAACGACAAACCCCTTATAATAGTGCATGCTTCCAGTCACCTAATCAAAGATTATCATTATTTTCAATCGATTCTGCCCTGATTCAGTTATATGATATTGAAAGAGCTCAGTTAAGACAGTATATTCGTGAATGCAGCTCAGATAAATAGCAATAGTTCAATGTCTTCAGCAGTTCTTGTGTCGCCCGCTAGAACCCACGCCCCCACGCCACGCCACTGAGAGCGAGCTGTCTTCTTGTCGCTACGTGACGATAACCCCGGCTGAGTCGCAGTCGGAGCATGACTGCGATGACGGCCACATCTCATGTGCTGTCATGCTGTCCGCCACCATCACACACCCTCTCTCTCTCTCCGCTCCTCATATCTCTCTTTCTCTATGTCTTCTGTCGTCTTCACACACATACACACACACATAAGCCTCAACAAGAGGACAGAAGCAAAACGACGATGTGTGTGTGTGTGTGTGTGTATGTGTCGGCTCGTCAGACGTATCAAGTCGAGATGTGCGTCTCATTCGGACACTGCACTATAAGCCTGTCTACGCGTGTATGTATGTATGCGTCTATGTGTGCGTATGCATGTGTGTGTGTGTGTGTATGTGTGTGTGAAGACAAAAGCGACGCTGTCGACGTCAATTTTGGCGTGCGGTGGCGAATGTGGCCGCCGAATTACAGTGTCCATCACACACAAGCACAAGCATGCACACACGCACACGCATGCATACATCCACACGTCAGGAGCATGACGCCTTGGCGGGGAGCAATACCTTCTTACACACACACACACACACACACACACACACACACACACACACACACACACACACACATGCAGACACAGAGAAGCGGTGACGTGCATATGGATATGTTTTATGAAGCGACAGCCAGTGAATTTGAAGGAAAAAGTGCGACATTCAAAACGCATCGCGTATTGATCATTGCATTGTTTATTGCATTGTTTATTGGATTGTTGGTGAGCTGGCGTGTTTCTGGTGCATATTGTCTTCTGGTGCTTTTATTATTATTATTATTATTAGTAATAATTACAGGTAAATCCAGTAGCATGGGATGATTGCAGGCATTATTTCCTCCCTGCGGTGGCCGCATGTACCGGTCGCGCCGCACCGCAGAATTGCAAATAATCAGCTCGAAAAGTGAGTAACAAATAATACAGGGCAGTAAATAATAATTACAGATCTAATCAATTTAAATATAATAAAATCAAATGAAGGAATAATAAGTATACGGTAGAGAATCTACGGTAATATATAATTTGCAAAAAATGCGGCAGTCTATCCACAGATCGTAAATTCCAGCAAATTCGTTAATGCGAAACAAACACATTACTCGTCTATCTCGGCTTGATTCAAGTTTGCACTCATCTGGGATGTTCTAACCGGTAAACTTTCATTCAACAACAAATGACGGCATTTTCGATTATGCAAATTTGCATCAGCTCTGTGTACACTTAAGGCAATTGAATCACACGAGGAGTAGATGGAAAGAAATCGGGATCTCATGACGAAATCCTCAATACGTGTCGCCCAGGCTAATCTCTTATAGCGCTATTATTCGTATATATCGGGCACTCTTTAACCGTGGGTACGGGCCAGGTTGCTAAGGGGTGCGGGATTCCTGTGAAAAAATGGGGAAAATATACGTTTTTACCCCTGCTTTATACGTTTTCCTGGATAATTACCTATTGCTCTATCCTCATAAACAGTGTGTGATGAGACATTGCGTCGTTTTGTGTTATATATTTTTCATATAGCTATCCAGAAGCCGGGCGGTGCGCTGACTGAAGCCGGGCGGTGCGCTGACTGCTCATTTGAAAAAGATGCCAACACTGAAAAGGATTGAGAACCACTGGTCTGTGTGATTATTTGGTGCACTTCCTCACGGCTATGAGAGCCTCGTAATTATGGTAGGCTGCGTGTGCAGGCGTAATGCTTATGGAAGACATGAGAGTATGCTATGGAATCCATCTGGATGTACAAGCACATTAGCGCTCTTCACTGCTGACGGCTCGCTATGTGCATTGTTCATACTCTTTGTCTGTCGGTGTGTGTGTGTGTGTGTGTGTGTGTGTGTGTGTGTGTGTGTAGGGAAAGAGTAAAGGAGAGCAAAATTGAGAGAGCGAGAGCTCTTGAGAATGAGACATACGGCCCAGTATGGGTCGGGCGTCGTTGTTTCTACATAACCTCGGAGACGTGCATCTCTGAGCGCGCGCGCGTCCTGCCGAGATTTGACCCCACTCCACTCTCTTTCTCTCTGGCTTCCTGCCACACACACACACACACACACACATCGTCAACGCTCCTTCTTTATCCTCTCTTTTTCGGCGGAGCGTCTTTCACTGCGTGTCAGTGTGGCGTTGGTGATGTTGGTGGTGGTGTTGGTGTTGGGAAGAGATGAAACACAAGAAGGAGATGGACAGACCGACAGAGAGAGAGAGAGTTAGAGAGCAGGTTGGAGGCAGCTAGGAGCAGAGAAGTGGCAGGAATGCAGCCGTTGTAGACGGTGTTAATAGAGAATTCATCAACACATGCACACGCACACACACACACACACACACACAACACTCACGTCATATTCAGCGAGTGAAAACAGCACATTTGACAAGTGACAGCGCACAAGTCTCGTCCAACTCGCTGGCTGAGTGGAAGTCGCCGTGTTTGCGTCGAGGCTCGCAGCGTGGGCGACAATTCAATTTGTTGGTTGGCAATTATACACCTGCCCACCACCTGTTCACCTCTCTGTCACACGCACACACACACACACACGCGCGCTGGGGCGTCTGGTGAAGCTAAAAGTGTTTGACTTCTCCACTAGGACCTGATGTTGTTCACCAAATGGATTGTCCCCCGATCGTAAGTGATGGACCCAGTGCTGAGCGACGTGCCGTTTAAGTGAGGTGTGTACAATGCAGTGTTCATAGCAGAATAACTACAACTCGCAAGACTAATTTAAATGCCGCCTTCATGCTTCTGCTTCGTTTAGGTAAAAACAATTTAAGTACAGAATTGATTCACAAATGTCGATTGGTGTGGTTTTGAAGCCGTTAGGCGATTTTTGTTTCAATAAAAGAGTACGATATGAAATTCAGATTGTGTTTCCGTCATCAATAGACAGGCAAAACAAAAAACACCATATATCATTCTATCATTCAATTCCAATACAAACACTCATTCTACCAATCATCCATCTATCCCTCCCTCCGTTCTAATTATTGTATATAACTCATACTTTAATGGGCAACGCAATTTAATACATTGATTTGCGTAAGGCTCAATGAATATTAGCAATTACACTTCGGCTAAGACATCACAGCAGCGGTCGTGCAATACTGACACCACTGTCCACAAACCAACACTCATTACGCACTTTGTTAGCAAAGCTCACCCTCGGTGTTTGCGCAATTACCGCATATTCTCCTCCCTCAACACGAGGTGTGTGTGTATGTGTGTGTGTGTATGTGTGTGTATGTGTGTGTATGTGTGTGTATGTGTGTGTGTATGTGTGTGTGTGTGTATGTGTGTGTGTGTGAGCGCGCGTCCGCCTACTTTTGTTCTGCTGAATAAAAAAGTGGCTTTCTGACAGGCAGGCATGTGCAGGTCGGCCCGGGGGTCACTTGAGGCCCGCAGCACACATACACACACACACACTCACACACACACACACACACACACACACACACACACACACACACACACACACACACACACACACACACACACACACACACACACACACACACTCACAGTCAGTCTGCGCTGATGACTTCATTGAAAGCCAGTGATTGTTTTCGCCGCTCGGTCGAAGCCGGTCTTTTCAGGCGTAGACAGTGTAATTTACAAGGTAGGCAGGTACACAAGCCGTGCAGATGAGCTGAATGTTGTTGATGTGTGTACACTACACAGTGTGTCATGAGCGTAGATGCTAGGGGATATGGGAATATACATACCCTAACAAAATCAACATAGCAAAAAGTAACAATACACGATAAATGTGTGTATACATATATTTGCAACATTCTTTTCATTGAGGTCTGTGTGTTGTAATTGAATAGGTCGAAAATGGTTACGGGTCTCGTGCAATTGACCAACTGAGTCAACATTGAACACTAATGCATGATGGCTGTCATCCCCCCGAGCCTCGACACAAATCTACGCTCTTGAACACAATCCAGAACTAATAAAATGATGAGAGATAATTGCTCATTCTGCCAGCTACAACTGCTGTAAAATTATACTTTCTACTATGCATAATCAAGGTCCTATTTTTAATCATGCTTTGCGAGTATTTCCAAATGGAAAACAAATATATTTGGGTTTTGTAACAGGCCAGATGAAGGGGTGTGTCATGATAGCAAGAAGCAAGAACATAAATAACCAGTCAGTGAAATATTGAAGACCAAACACTTGTATTTGCCACTAGAAATTAATTTTTTATTTAATTTATACGTTATTTTTATTTACAAGATATTCAACTTGTCTGCTACATCAGAACAAATAATAGTGATCTGGCTTATCTTTCTATTCATTCGTCGTTGCTTGTGAGCTGTTCTGTTGTTCATTTAGTTTTATTCGATACCAAATGTTAATCTCATTTTCTAATAAATTATATATATTTTATTTTATTGTATGTAGTGTATAATACTTTAACGTATTTTCTAATGTATTAAATATACTTTCTAATGTATCAATTATATTTGGTAATGAAATTGCTGTTCTGTCTGTGTATCTGGATGATCAAGATGCATGGCAGTTTCAGGTCACGTGATGATAGCGCTCGTGCTCTTCCCATTTCACCTTGCTCAGTTATTTTAATAATAGTAATAATAATTAAGTAGACGTGCAGCTTTGTCTGGCCACAAACCAAATCCAAAGCTGCATACCCCCAATTCGGCCTTCATATCCTAAACCAACTACACATTATGGACAGATTACATCCGCGGGATGAGGCCGAATCCGCGGGATGAGGCCGGCGGAGGGAGATGACTGTCTCTTTTTTATTTCTTTTGGTTCTTCCTTCGTCGAAGATTTCTTTTGAAGATTGTTGTGAATGCGAGATGCGAGCTGCCACCGACAAAAAAAAAATCGACGGCGGCAGCGTTCGGCGGAAAACGGGAACGACGAAAAATCCATCGACAAACAAACCAAAAAAGTCCTCAAACAGACACAAATGACCTCAATGACCTTTAAAATGACCTCGGAGGTCAACAGAATTTAGCCTATGACCTTTTTGCATCCATTTTAACCCTTGGGACCAAGTTTCATCAAAATCGGTCCAGTGGTTTAGGAGGAGATAGGGTACAAACAGACATTTAGACAATTTGCAATAAGTGCAGGGCAAAAAAAATTACCATCAATTCGGCCCTTGGGGCCGAATTGGATAATAATAATAACTTCATCATGATGTGTCAGATGTCTTAGATAAATTAGTGTTTTTATATACAGAGTGAGTTTTCATCAACTTTATTTATAATCGTACAAACAATTAATATGTTTCCAATAGTTTACAGTATTACCGAAACTGTTCACTCCTTGATGTGCTGATTCATTCACGACTTGACTTTTTTGTTCAAAATGAGCGTCAACATTCTGATGCGTTTGTTTGTGTGTGTGTATTACGAGTCAATGTGTCGATGGTGTGCATGAAATCATGATTGACACAACACACACACAGGCACACACACGAAATTTACGCGCGAGGGTACTTGGAAAGAGTTGAGCGGGGTAGTGTATGTGTATGTATGTGTATATGTGTGTGTGTGTATGTGTGCATGTGTGTGTGTGTGTGTGTGTGGTGCTGCCAGAGCTAACTACACGTGGCTGAGAAAAGGTGTAATTTATCTGGTCGTGAGAGCTTTCACCCGCCGCACGACGGCACTCGACGCTCGATGAAGCCATTTCCAGCATTTGTGTAATAACGAACCATACCGCCGCCGCCGTCGCTACAAAAAGCCGTCCACTGAGCAGGGGCGTAGCTAGGCTATCTGCCGTCCACTGAGCAGGGGCGTAGCTAGGCTATCTGCCGTCCACTGAGCAGGGGCGTAGCTAGGCTATATGCCGTCCACTTAGCAGGGGCGTAGCTAGGCTATACGCCGTCCGGGGGTGGTGAATGTTTGGTGTATTTTCCCCTGCGGGTATGATTGTGGGTCGCTGTCCAGCAAGTGGCTGTGTGCTTTAACACGACTGTATTAAGGCAAATATAAAGTTAATGACTTGATATAGTTGAAAAGACGAACCCCTCATAATATTACATTTTTCCAGTCAACCAATCGGAGATAATTATTTTCAATCGATCTTGCATTCATTCAGTTATTTGAGATTAAAACAGCAAATATGAAATAGTATATCAGAAATGCAGCTAAAATATTACTGATAATTCAACGTTTTCAGCAGTGTTTGTGTGGCTCGTGGCGGACCGATCACCCTCCTGGCACCTCCACGCCACGCCGCTGGTCCTCTTGTCCGGCCAGGCAAGTGCGACATTGTCCGGACCATGTCGGCTGGACTGACGGACTGCGAGTAATCGCGTGCGCGCGGCTTTTTGTCCGTACATAGCGTAGCGTTCGTTGAACGCGGCATATGAAGTGTGCATGTGTGTGTATGTGTGTGTGTGTGTGTGTGTGTGTGTGTTGGTGTTCGTGTGGGATGTTTGTCTAATGCCTATCTTGTGTTGAAACAGATTGTCGATGAGAAGTTGTCACAAGTAGAGTGATCTTTTTGAAGAAATATATCTATGTTTATAATGAAATTATAATAAACAGTCAAAGAAAAAAATATTTTTGTTTAATTCCATATTTGAAATTGAGTAAATAAAAAAATCCCCTGTGGTAAACAGCATCCAAAAATGACTCAAGTTAGTTAGTTGAATTAAGTTGGTTAGTTGACTTAAGTTGACTAAAGGTTTATATGTGAGCTTACATTTGACATTATTGTTTTCACTTGCATAAATTTGCTCATATGAACTAATGCCAAACTAATAACTTTACATAACTGGTAGAATATTTGTTCAGGGTAGAATATTTGTTTCAGAAGTGGCGAAGATTGACAAGAAGGCCAACTTATAGCAACAGGAGCCCACGTCCCACAGAATTCCCTAAAATAAATGCACCATTGCATAGCAGTGTATCTGTGTTGCACCGAGTGTTGCAGCACTGAACTACGCGATTACCAGTTATGCAGCTAGCAATGCTGTGTTGCTCGTGTGTGTGTGTATGTGTGTGTGTTCATTTATTGTTGTGTTATGACACACGCAACACCACTCAGACGGCAGGAGTATTTATTATTTATTACGGTGTGCAGCGTCTGTGCACACGGTCAATTGTCCTGTTGCTTGTTGCACAGACGTGTTGCGATTTTTTCCGCTGTGCAGTCTACACTCGTTGCTGGACAATTGCTCCGACATATTGGCTTGTCTATATTGACTGTTGCTCGCTGGGAGATAATGTCGGCAGGCTGATAAACACTGAGACTGCAGTGAGTTTTGTCAACAGATGACAGTACGCCAGTACGCGTCGTCAAATATGCCACAAATATATTGGTGGGCGATAAAAAGTGGCGGCGCCAGGATTGTTCCCCTGGGGGGGCTGAGGGAAAGCTAAATTATTACTATTTTTATTATTATTATTATTAATTACAGGTAAATCCGGTGACATGAGATTAGTGCAAGCACTATTAACATACGGTGGTAATAGAAGCACATGTATTAGAAGCGCCCAAAAGCTATATATAGTTAGTTTGAGAAAAACGAGCTCAGCTGGTATGCAAACACATGCACAACCCAAACACATGCAAACCCAAGCACACGCACAACCCATGCACAACCCATGCACAAACCATGCACAACCCATGCACAACCCAAACGACACCCAAAAACTCGAAGCGAAAAAGGAGCAAGGCTGGGAGAAATATGAGGAACTACACTCGAAATGTTGGTGGTGAGGATTTCTGGGAGATTAGGGGGATTGATACATGTTGGGGCTTCAGCCCCTCCAAACATCCCCCTGGCGCAGCAGCTTGTCTGAATCCAATTTCCAACACCGTCATGAGAGCAATAATTTAGTATTTGCCCTTTCAACACCATAATCGACTATGTTGACTGTGTAAAATAAAAACAAATGTGTTTGAGTCATTCCCTTTTCCCGTTCTAACATATCATCTGTTTCTCCTTCTACGCTTTCAGTGTGTGTGTGTGTGTATGTGTGTGTGTGTGTGTGTGCGCCATACACACACACACACACATACACACATAGACATACCTACACATTACATTATATATATCTTGTAATCTTTATCAATATCTTTAATCTTAATTCTTAATATCTTTCTCATATGAAAAAATCTTAATTCATAAAATCTTAATTCTTAATATCTTTCTCATATGTAATGTAATGTGTGTGTATTTGTGTGTATGTGTGTGTGTATGTGTGTGTGTTCTCACCTCAGCTAGTTGATCCTCACAGGTTGATGAGTTAAGCACTCGTGTGTCCTGTCTTCCAATTGTCGTAAGGTAGCTTGAATAGATGAATTATTTTCTGGTTGATAATGTTGTCTGGTATTCTGTTTCACTGATTGATGCGACAAACTGTATTTTCACTGAATTTTTTCAACTCTTCTTCTCAATAAGCTGCTTGTTATTGAACCTTTTGCACGTTGCAAATTTGAAAATATTTCGATTTTGAATTTCCTATTTGTCAATCAAATATCGGTAAGTGTGTGCATATATGTGTGTGTGTGTGTGTGTGTGTGTGTGTGTGTGTGTGTGTGTGTGTGTGTGTGTGTGCATATGTGTGTGTGTGCATATATGTGTGTGTGCATATATGTGTGTGTGCATATATGTGTGTGTGTGTGTGTGTGCATATGTGTGTGTGTGATGTGGTGCCGACGACAAGCATGTACGAAAGCCGAGCCGTAATTCAATTGAGATGTAAGCCTGCCAACGTGACTGCTCTCATGCCTGCCTGACACACACACATACATACATACATACAGAGTGACCTCAGTCATGGGGTCGTGACCGCAGGTCGTGACTGGAACATACAAACTCACACACACGCACACACACATACACACACATATCACATTCGAGACCAAAGGCACAGGTGTGCGCATACTCACAATACCTTCAAGCACATGCACTTAGACGGCACCTGACACACACACACTGACACACACACTGACACACACACACACACACTGACACGCATCTGTATGCACACATGTCATGCTGCTCAGAAAGTCCACAAGCTGCGAGTGAATTGAAGCAATGTGTGTGTATGTGTGTGTGTATGTGTATGTGTGTATGTGTGTGTGTGTATGTGTGTGTGTATGTGTGTGTATGTATGTGTGTGTGTCAGTGTGTGTGTGTATGATTGTGTATGGGTGATCGTGAAGCACAAATCATTCTTTCAAAGCGTCCAGCAGTATTGGTGTCGCGTGTGTGTGTGACTTTGACAAGGCTAGCATGACACCTGCATGTTGCAGTTAGACCACAGGTGCATCTTGTGAGCAAACCTGGCAACAAGACGACATCTCATTTGAATATAACTGGATATTGGCGGTAGCGGCGATAAGAGGGGCTGGAAAAAGAAGAAAAAACTGCCAACACTCCACTGAACCGGCCAGAAATCGTGATCATGAACATTTCGATGTGTACTTGCTCATATTCCATCAAGCCTCTGCATCTGTTTCCTTAGTATCCGCCAGTCCTTCCCACCTGACAATCCTTGGTGCAGCCACTGTGTCTTGGTGGTTGAATAGATGAAGAAAATCGTACCACTCAATTAGATACTTTATCTCATATTTGAATTCACTTATTTGAGAGGTGCATAATTGTTGTCATATTCCAGCAGTACCATGACACATCTACCTTGTTATGCATGCAAAACTCAATATCTTCGAACGATATAAAACTGTTATATGGTTTGTAGCAGCTTGTATCTTTTAGTTTATTTGCTCATAGTTTTTATTCTGTTCTTTATATTTTTGCAATGTTATGTTACGTTGTTCAATCTTCTGCGGGATACACTTTTATTTTGAGCGTGGGCGGAGTGACATTATGCAGTGTTATTGGATAATGGTTTATTGTTGATTGTTATTTATTTATTGTTTTCTTTTTGAACTATCTTTCTCTCTGGGTATTTTGGGCGCTTCAGGCACATGGGCCACCGCAGGGTGGAATAGTGCTTGCACTGATCCCATGCTCCTGGACTTACCTGTAATTAATAATAATAATAATAATAATAATATTTCTATCAAACTCGGTCATGGAGAAAATGTGAACACATCCGTGCGTCCAGCAATTGTCGAGCTTAATTACAAATTGTGTTAATTACGCAGCATTCTTGATTTTTGCTTATATTAGTACTGTTTTTAAGCATTCCAATAGAACTAACGAAGGTTTTTAAAAATAAATGGCTGAAGTTAATTTATGAAATGAAATCATGTGCGTGAGAGAAATCCGATTGAAACGCAGGACACATTCGACTCACAGAGCATGCGTTTTAGCTAAATGTGCTATTATATACGTCGCGTGCCATTTTGACGGCACCGCTTTCACACAGACGCTGAAATTCGCCACGCACATCAATTGTTGACGCTTTGATGAGCCGTGCACATTGCGGTTTTTGTCACCTTTTAGCCAGGCGCGTTAGTTTGTGTGCTGAAACCAGTGGGTCAGTGAGCCGTCTCAGTGCGTGCCTGCGTGTCTCAATGCGTGTGTGTGTGTAGTTGGTGGGCGTTATGGAATCACGGAGGCATTTGCAGCGGTGCTAACTCTGAACAGGTCCCGTTACGGCACACTGAGAAACATGGTCTCTGATTGGTGGTGGTACTGGGGCGCCCAGGTTCAATATGTTCTCATGTACGATGAACACCGTCAAAACCAGGCGTGCCAGCCTGGTTCCCAGGAGGAGCCTGGTACCCAGGAGGTGCGCGTTTTAAATACACGTTTTTACCCATGCTTAATAAAAAACTGCCTTTTCTTAAAGGAGCTTTATTCTGAATGAATACTGAATATAAAAGTTTCGTTATTTCGCGTTTGTATTTTGAATTTTTATATATAGCTATCAAGAATTGAGCGGGGATGCGAAAACTGACTGCCGAGTTGGATACAGTAAGAACACTGTAAATGCTTAAGAACCGCTCATCAACACGGACGAAAACGCCCCAAAATGAATTTTGTTTTAATTTACAATTCAAATACATTATCGTTTAATAAAATTATGCATTAGGAACTCTCCCTCATATGGAGAATCATTCTGTTATGGCAAATAGTCTAGCTGTGCAATACAAATTAGACCTACAATCAGGTATAAAATGTCAAATATACACGAAATTTGATAAAGTTGATTTTAAATATGATAGAGCTTTTATTGTGTTCTTTATAAAGATTAAATTATGCTTAGTTAGTATTAAAGTAAATAAACAAAGAGAATTTGTAAGAGCGAGAACGCTATAAATTGCAAGCGTGAAATTTTCCTGCACCTTGATCATCAGCAAACACACACACATACACATACACACAGCGAGAGAAAAGATATTATAAATGTTTATTTGACGGAGCCACTTCCGTTTTGATGGCGACAATACACAGAAGATGTCCTGCTTGTCGTATGTTGCGGCCACATTTTGCACATGACACGTTTCACACGCACTTGTGACGTGTAAACAACGTGCTCCGCGCTCGTGTGAAAACACGCAGATGCGCCAAATATGTCGACGTGTTGTCATTATCGCTGACAACTCACATGAACACACACACTCACACACACACTGACACACAAACGTAAACAACGTGTAAATCTAGATTGTTTGATACCAGGTGACCACAATGGACACAACAATGTTTTAATTACCAAAATGCAACCAATGAATAATTGAATATTGGTCAATTAATCATCGAGAAAAAGATTAAAACAGGAATAAAAATATCAATCAAATATGAAATTACATTTGAATGACAAAATACCCACGTTTGAATTGTATCAACTAAGTTATATTATTTGCCTTAAATATTAGAGAGCATATATTAATTTTTGCAGTTACTTTAGAGCTTCACTAAAATATTTTAGTTTCAATGAATCATTTTTTCGTCTTGGTAAATTACAGACAGAGTATGATCGGAAGGCGTGTGAATGTGGAGCGGAAATCCGGGCCGATTTTCGATGCAGCGCGATTTATTGTGTACATCATTTGTTTAGATCTGTTGTACATCAAAGTGTCCTGTGTGTGGATGCATTCATGACACGAAAACATCCGCATTTCATGAATGACAAAGACAACACAGAATTAAATCACAAGATGTCAACAGATGAGAAATTCGACACGAGAAAAGCCGAAATGTAAACAATTTTGTTTTGATACAAAGATCAAAATTAAGCTTGCTCCATTTTCCGTGTTGCCTGCTCGGTGTGTTCGTTACTGTTTACAATCATTATAACTTAGCAAACAATATCAAGCTTATATTATTGAGTTATTCGAAGATTTAAGTTTCGATTGAACAAAATGCAGTGTTTTTTCTTGAAAATGTCTTGAATTAACTCTCTGTTTCTGAATATGCAACCGTGCTAATACAAGGGGGTCATGATGGACTGCTATCAGAGTCGATGTGAGGTCTTATGCCCCCCCTTTCCCCCCGGAGGCGATACTTGAGGCCCAAATTGTAAAAGCACCATTATAATAGAAGTGTGACTTTGGCAAAATGCAGTTACGAACAGCCCCTCGGTCTCCATTGAGCTTGGGACTTTTATGCGCTACTTTCTGAAAAATCTAAATGTCTTGCGTGAGACAACGGGGCCCTTACCACTCGGGGCCCCCGGTCTAGGGTACATGAGGTCGTTGCCATGGCTCTGACTGCAATTCAAGGGCAAATTAAGCGTAGATAAATTTATTAATTGCAATAGAGTTGAAAGGGGTGAAATTTGTGTGATATAATTGATAGTAATGTAAATTATTAAGCACAATCAGTGGGGAATAATACACTTCCCCTATGGTACTGTCGCCGTACCCGCTGCGTCATGTAAGAGGCGACTAAAAGCGAATCCTCCGCTTCTTCCCTCCATCTTCTGTCATATACAAGGGGAGGTGATAATGCAGCAGTGCTTGCATTTCAGCAACTATCCTCCTGTCAACTTTCCTCTCATCGCAACTAAACAGGGAATAATAGACCGGACTGATGCATTTTCCCGGCTAAATATAATTGTTGTATTAATTGTACAATAAATTAACACGATATAGTGAATACTTCTAGGAAATACCGCCGGATGATAAAGGGCAAACATATTTTATTTGTATTCATATGAAGCAATCAATTACGGTTGTATTTACCTATTGACTGATTAAATACATATCGTAACATTATCATCGGCAGTATATGTTGTGAATAATCATCATCATCTTAATAAATCATCTTGATTTCAATGAATTCACGACAAATAATTGCCAATACCGTTCTATATGAATGAATCAATTTTTGTGTTTGCAAATGTTTCAGAAACGCGCATATTCGTGTGTGTGTGTGTGTGATTGTGTGTGTGTGTGTGTGTGTGTGTGTGTGTGAGTGTATATCGCGCACATGCATTGACCTGCTCGTTTCGTTTCGTCTCGTTTACTTGGGCTCTTCTGCCTGGCCATCGCGGTCGCGGAATGTACTCTCCACCACCACTATCGCGCCACCACTATGGCGCCACCACTGTCACGCCACCACTGTCACGCCACCACTGTCACGCCACCACTGTCACGCCACCATGACCGCCTGCGGCAAACACTAGCCCAGCGCTAGTGAAGCTGTCATAGGCCGTCGTCGCAACGGCGTCAGTCGCCGCGGCTCGCTCGGTCGTGATTGAGCTTGTGTTTGTGGGTGTGTGTGTTTG
This sequence comes from Sacculina carcini, assembly GCA_916048095.2. Lineage (NCBI taxonomy): Eukaryota > Metazoa > Arthropoda > Thecostraca > Sacculinidae > Sacculina > Sacculina carcini. Next base: position 313,637 of record OU696583.1, on the reverse strand, counting down.
TAAGCGCGCAGGCGCATTTGAGCTAGCGTTTGAGTGTCGCGTACGTGTGTGCGTGTGTGTTGTGTTAGCGTGTGTGTGTGTGTGTGATTGTGAACGTGTAAGTTGTGCATCTGTGCAGTGTGCTGCATAGTCGTGTGGCATGGTGCGATGAACACGCGGTATTATGGTTGCATCGGCTGGCAAGTGTGCGAATGAGTGCTGGAAACTATGCAGGAACGAAGAGGTGAGTTGTAATAAGTCTTATGAAGAGAAGTCTTATGTATATGCCGGCATTGCTAGACTCAAAACTAGTGCAAATTTCACCGTTCATTTGGTGAATTCCCGAAAATATTTAACCAGTAGACAATAAACGATATGTAAACAGATGAAAATGTTTCAGAAAGTCTGCTAGTTCATTCAAATGTGGAGTATATATAATGTAAAATATTGTGCGATGTAGTTTTGCATTGGGTTTTATTGTAAAAGACACTACGTTGAAATATTTATTATCCTTGTGTTTCTGCTCTCCCTAAACGCCTATCACGAAACACATGCGTACTGGGGGTGCTGGTTGCTTTGTGGGGAGAACATTTTTGGTGGTGAGATTGTAGTTGGTTATTCGCCGAAATCATTTCTTTCTGACACTGTAGATAAAACTAGTTATTTAGATGTGTGAAAACCTGTCCGGAATTGTTCCAGCATATTCCTACACTTGAATCAGCTATGGCTTCATTGTTTAACAGCGGCTTCATGTGTGCAATTTGACCAAAGACCCAGGGTTTGTGATATGAAATGAGTGGAAAGCACGTTGAAAATTGAGGTATGTTGGGCTTATCTGAGGGAAATTATATAACTCGGTTTATTTGAATCTGCGGTGGATATTTATGTCTTCAATCTGTTTTCCGGGGTTTAATGTGTTTATTTTTTATTGTAAGTATTTTCTTATTATGGCAGATCTTCAAGCAAAAATTACTGAAGCACCAATGGGTATGCAACATATATTCCAACATATTTTTTTTAAATATGATTGTTTTTTGTTAGGCTTTCTCACGGTGTAAGACGGATGAAGTTAGATATTTATCATTGTGTGCCTTTAATTGTTCACTTTTATTGAACTTCAAGTTGAAAGTTTGCTTCTTATCGTGAGCTAGTGGGTAGCTTATTGTTCGTCATCTCTTTCACATCCACTGGTCGTTCCGTAGAGGCAATTTTTTCCTTTTTCTATAGTTTTCCTACCGAAATATTTGAGGAATCTTATACGTTTTATATGCGTCGACTTTTTCAACTATTATTTCTCGCCTCTGTTTATTTCTCGCTACGCAACATGAACGATGACGAACAATAGTTGCAAGCGATAGTTTCGTGTCACCCGATGAATTCAATTAAGCGAGCGATAGTTGTGTGGCCCTGGCGTGCATGTGTGACACGGTCATTTTTCTGCGAGTGCGCATGTGTACCCACTCGCGGGTGTGTACGTGTGTGTGTGTGTTGTTGTTGTGACGTTGAATGTCAGTGGTGCAATGCCACCGGACAGGTTGTTGAAACGTCATTTCTTGCGCCGCCGTCACCGTCGCTGTCGCGGTTGAAAATTTGAATACTTCATAAGAAAAGTGTGTTTTTACTAACACACACATTGTATCATTTGATTCCATCCACAGTCCATAGTCCTGTTTTGACGCTGATCAAGAACAGAAAGATGTGGTCGATATTGAAAAAGCGAGTTGTGCTTGGTTTAGTGTTATGTTTGTGTCTCTAGTGCAGTGTTGGTCAGTTATGACTGCCTACAATTGCAGACATCTTGCATAGGACGGCAACAGAGGCCCCGGCAGAGCTGTCTTGTGTGTCGCTTGTGAAGTAAACAAGAAAGCGCGCGAGTGCAGCACCACGTTGAACAAGTCGTGCAAACACCTACAGTGTTTTGCATGGTCTTGGTTGCCTGAAAACAGCGAACATCGGCTTGGCTCGTCTGAACGTCACGCGCGCCTCAGCTCCACGACGATATTCAAGCGAAATAACGATTGTGTATCGCCTTTGTCTTTGATAATGTAGACACGTGTCTGCTAGGTACGATTCCATGGAATATGAGGGGAATTTGCAACAAATGATTGTTATATTGTGTCGGACGTTTTGGGCTATTGAACGGCGGCTAATTTTTCCTCGTTGCGGTTGTCTTATTGATTATTTCCGCTAGAGTAGCATACGACAAATATTATTTGTTGACTTTCAATCTTATCTAAGCGAAAACAGAGAGGAAATGTATAATTTGCTATGGCGATTTGAAATATACGCATCCTTACTTCAGCGGTTGAGCCGTTCTTGGAATTACTTAATATATCAGTACATCCAACGAGAGATCAATCAGACATGACGCCATTAGTTAGATAATAGTTAGATAGATACATCAGTTAGATAGATACTTTGCACGCGTTCACGATGAAAACATCAGGGCTGGACTACTAGACAAATTATTGCTATTATGTCCAGGTGATAACTGAATTTTGTGTATTTTGATTTCTGGTTGCATGATCATCAACTGTGTACAATTGTAGGTCTCATAACAGTCATGACCCGGTCTTTTTTCTCATGTTCCACATCTGGTACACCTTCCACAATTTCGTTTTCCTGACCTCATGCGTGAGAAGCACTATGAGAAAGCGCATCATATACCTCTAGCGGATTTTTGTTGCTTTTTGTCGGCTCATCCAGCCGTGTCATTCTGCTCGAGTCTCCGACCAACCGTCTGCGGCCGCTAATTGCTAGCGTCCCTCAGACGGCCGCTTTATTGATAGTGGGTGCAGATAATTCCCGCAGCTGAAGGCAGTATAGGTAAGGTCTTGGTCTTGTGCTAATGAACTAGTGGTCAAAATGGCTACTTTACATGTGGGCCTTGTGTGCGTGTCGGCCTTTGGGTGTCGCTGGCCAGTATTAACATACCACCGAATGGTCTCGAACACACACACACTCACATACACATTTGTACGGTGAAAACTCTCACCTAGACGTCTGGCGTTCGCCTGTCCGTCCGTCCGTCTGCCAATCTTTCCGTCCATCTTTCTCTCTTGACCGTGAGATTCGCTGATGTTGGGCTAGAGTGGGCTGTATACTGGTTGTTGGATTGGCTCCGGAGTAGGTTGGCGGACAACTCAAGAACCATATACACACTAGTCTGCACCGGTGATTCTTAACCTGTGGTGCGCGTACCACTAGTGATACATGAGGGCTTTCCACGTGGTACACGAACACTTTCGGGGTCATGAACAATGGCGCCAGGGCATGATTTCCGATATTCTGTGAGCAAAGTAATGCCCCTCATTGACCAGCTGGTGGAGAAGAAACAGTCCTCGCATTGAGTTTTGTTCATTTTATTCAGTTTTCCACTTGTACGATTATGTAAATAGTGATATCTGATCGGACTGATTTTCTCTATTATTCGTAGTTCATGCAATATTCATAGTAATTTGATTTTAAGGTCTATTGTTACCTCATAATCGCTCACTAACCAGCACAAAATATTCTCACGGTGACGCGGTGCTACATGTCCACTGTTGGACTCGTACATGAAAATCCCTTCTTCAGCACATCAGCACGCTAAACCTGTACGCTAGACTGTACGCTACTCGACGAACTATGGGATTTCCAAGATGTTCCCGCGAAGTCATCGATTCATTGTCACAATGGCCATGCAAACGGTCACTGCTCCGGCCGAAATTGGTAATCTAGGATCGGCGACTAATCGTGTTATTTGGCCACCGTCCCTGACTTCTACCAGTGAACACTGTTTGTTGTTAACTCTGGCCCGTGTTAGTCACCATCGTTTTTCAATTGCGCTTGTGTTGACTGGCTTTCTTTCTTTACGTTCGTTCACACAGCGATCGACCGTCTGTACAGGTCTTTGATGTCCGCGCTAATGTGCCGGCGCATCTTAGACGATATGCGCTTCTCGTATTTCGCTTTGTCGTCATGTTTCAAGTGTGCTCGCAAACATTTCTCTCTGTGTAGATGTGTGTGTGTGTGTGCGTGTGTGTGTGTGTGTGTGTACGAAGTGTCTATGCTCTGGCTGAGATGTAAGAATTTCGCATCAGACGAGTATTTATTTAAATTCCAGCGCATATCACTCATCTGTGTGTCCGAAAATGCCACTAATATGTATGCAGTTGATATCAAAGTTGGGCACAGTTCATGCACACTCCCATAATAATATTATCGATAGTAAAAATATATTCAATACTAGCGGTGTCGTCAGGATATTGTCGGGGGTCTATCAGTGTTACCGAAGTTGGGAAATCTTGCAGTGAGGTTATATGGGGGGGGCAGACCGGGGTATCGATCTTGTCTGACTAGTGCCGGCTGGGTCCGAAACGGCTTTTCCGTTCTTGCATAGACCTATAAAGCTGAAAATGACGTAAAAAGCTGGCGAAGAGGAATCTGGAGGATCTCTGGAGGCGGGGAATCTTGTTGTACGATAATTCGTGTTGATCTGGCGTCCGCACTGAGCCTAGCATCAATATGTAGCCCCAGGGGAAGCCCGGGTTGTCTAAGAAAGTGTCGGATCAGGCGGGAAACTGAGCAGATATCGCGGAAATTATGGAGTTTCCTAGTTGGACCGCCGTCGCAAGCTCTATTTCAACCATGTCGCGGACTCATGTATCGGAAGCGCCCAAATATATACAAACAATATTAATTCTAGCCGGTGGACTAATTATTTTAGCTATCTCACTCCTGTCACATCTGTTTCTTATATATGCTGATGTTGAATGTTGTGGGTGGCATGATTGCGTGTAAACGCCGTGAAACAAGTGTGGGTTTCAATGACTATTTCATTTGTGGGCTGGAATTGGAAACAATAGCGAGGCTGATCGAAAATTAGTAACGTTCATTGTGCATGCGTTGGTGTAATGGTTTGTTCACATTGTTTCTGAATGTGCTTTACTTCTCTGGTTGTTTACCTAACTTTCAGATTTACTTTCTGATTGTCTTATTCCCTTACCTTTTGATCTACCCTTTTTCTGACTTTCTGTATGTGGTTTTAAAAACTAGATTGATGCTCAATCATTCATTCAATTTTTGGGTAGTAATTTTTGGTAAATATTTATTCCTGAACATTCGACGATATTTATGTACGAAATTTTTATTTTACACGACGATGCTGGTATGTTATTTTACATGAGCGAAATTATCGTGTCTTCTGGAAGTTAATTTCTGAATCGTGCACTTTAATGTGGTGGTCTCTCAATCGTAAAACACAACACATAAATGAGAAAACGTACAATAGAACTCATTCAGACGTATAAATTTCAATACCAAGCGAGTTGTCAACAAGGATAAAATCGTAGTAGCCTCCTTTGGTTGGAAACGGAAACGATTCGATTGTTCGAGTTGTTTCGCTTTAATTGTAGAATAAAATCCGTTTGTCGTTTGTCCAGGTGTGCCTGGCCAGCTTCCATCAGCGTTCACTGCATTTCACCCAGCGTCTCTGACGTCGGCCGAGTCCGCACGCGCCGGTGTCACCGCACCTCCGTCGTCGATATCCGCTCCTCCGCCGCCACCGCCACTGCCTCCGTCGTCGCTGCTCGCTGATCCGCGCTTCTTCTGGGATCCAGCTCGTCTGCAGCTGCACTCGCACCTCTCAGCCGCCGGGTAAGTTCTGGCTTTGTAGACAACAACTTCTGTTTCTGTTTTTCTCTAGGTTTTAATTGTGAGAAACGAATGTACCTGAATATCCTTCGAGGAATTACGGGTCTTCTCTTGATATCTTCCAGGTATCTCTCGCCAGCGATATCAGGCTTGTGGCGATATGAAGCTCTCCCTTATTTACGAAATTCACAGTCATTATTTACACAATGTTATATTGAGTGTTATGTATCATGTGAGTGTGTCTAGTTTAGGAAAAATCACGAATCTGTCTTGCTGTCAGGATTCCAATCTATATCAAATGTTTGCCCTGTTTAATATGTTTGATGTTAGTAAGGTCTTCTGCTTGGTGGTATGGGAGTGTATCGCGTGAACATTTCAGTACGTTCTGGTGCTGACTATGGGTGCTGAGCATGTGCGTTTACACAACGCTCATGTACCGTATATGGATACTCATTTGAGACTCGTGTGTACGGGTAACACGATGCTTGGCCAGATCAGTTGCGTGAGATATGAGGCGATGCACTTCAGCAACCCACGCTAGTTTCCTCGTTCGACTTGGTGTTGTCTCGGTGCGCCGGTGGTGTCCATGTGTCGTATACTATGTGCGGTCTTTTTGCATTGGCTGACGAGTCTTCGGCTGTTGTCACTTTTCCGGCCCCAGGGATGAGCGGCAGCACACACATGGCACGGATAGTGGAGCAAGAAAGAGTGGAGGTGAATATTCACGCGTAATCGCTCAGCAGAATTGACTAGGCTTTCAGCAAGCAACACATGTTTGGAAACGTCTTTTTCTTCGTCGTTTTTTATTCAGCCAATTCTTCATTATGCAGATGTAGAGTTAGTTTTTTCCATGCAAATGCGAATGAGAATTTCAAAAGAGTCAATTATTTTGCAGTTATCAGCAATTGAATATTGTAGGTGTGTTCTTTTGTTTTGACTGACAGTCATACTTGTCCACTTCAATCCTCTTGTGCCATTACTGGACACTGTACAGCAAACACTTTATCGTTTTGGTCTAGTGTGGTGCTGTGTTGTCGCCCAGCTTAATTGGATGAGTGTACACGCAAGTGTTTATACAGGTGTATATCATGACATGTTGCTTGTAGTGTAAATAAACAAACACACACACACACGTGCACACACAGACATTCATACAGACAGGTATAGACAGAACGTTTATGTCGGTTGACATTGTTTGACACTGTTGTGGTGATCGACACGACGCGATAGCGTCGCCCAATCTGCACACAATGGTCGTGTTGGAGTGCGAGGAGCAAGGCGAGCAGACGGGAGAGTGTGCACCCCTGCGTGGATGCACACTGCAAGACCGGTTCTTGTAGCAGAGCGCTACTCACGTGCGGTGCGGTGCGTGTGCTGACTGTCTTGGGCTGTATCTCGATCCCAGTTGTTGGTGGAATGATAAAGCACGCCCGTGTCAGAGCGCGGGGAGCTCTCAATCATGGTGATGTGAACGTTTAGAGCGGCGACCGATCGATGAGTGATCGGATCAGTCAAAACGTTTGCAGTCACAGCTGCCGCTCTGTTGAACAAATGTCGGAGACGAAGTGATTTCGCATCGACTTTGATACTTCCGATGTAAAGTATGAGTGTATAATGTTCCGATGGAAAGTATGAATGTATAATGTTCACATTTGTTCACATATATGAGAGTCAATATATGAGGTTTCACCGATATGAATCACAGAACTCCGAGCATTTTGATTCTTGTAGTATTTTGTGTTTGGCTTTGCATAGAATTCATCTCCTAATGCACTCACATCATGTCGTTCCATCATGTCGCTTACTTTCCACATCCGAGTTGTATTCTCACGGCCACTCTTCTTTGTTCATGTGTTTGTGCTGGCTGAATTGTGTGTGACTTTCGGCCGACATTCATTCTGCCTCTATTGCTTTGAATGTGGTGTTCATCGTGATACGAGCACATGATTGAGAATGTGTGCATGTGTGTGTGTGAGAGAGAGAGAGGAGAATTTTTGTTTGTATATGAGACTTGTTTGCCAACTGGCGATTGACGCTACCCTTGTAAATGGTCGCGCTTCGCCGACCCCAATGCCGGTGGACCTTGGAAGGGAAAGAGTTGGCGCCTTCACACTCCTCGCCGTCCGTTCGTGTTGATGCTGTCGCCGTGTTTGATGTATTGTGTTGCGAGCTGTGCTCTCAATAGGCGTTCCCCTGTGCCGTGCTGGTCTCTCACACACAGGTGTGCCCGACCACACCTCGGTGACAACTGCCTGTTACGACCGAGTGTTTGCGTCGACGACAACAGGTGAACTGAACCAGGCGATCTGCGCTTCATCTGAGAATCGAAACTGTAACGGATGTTTATGGAAGATATTTATTCGGTTCTGGGTTCTTCTTTGTCGATGACGGCTGAATGAATTTTCACAGACTCTAGTGCGTGTATGAGTGTGTGTCTTCATGAGGGAGTTTGTTTGTCTGTTATGTATTTCTACGCGTTTTTGAGCTCATTGTGTGTAAGGAGACGTGTTTTGAGTCGACCAGTGGTTGTTTACACGTTTGAATTCAACCACACCAAGGATTAGCAACGCTACTTGGCGTAAATCTGTTTCACTGTGAACTGATGATACCGACTAATCGTTCATGCGAACACGATTAGTAGGTCTAATCGCTTTAACAGGACAATACATTCATGGGAGTTTTGTAGCTGTTTCTGTTTATATGCCATATCCACAATTTTATTATTGTACGAGTGGATTTATTATTTTCTATATAGTATTCATTGCTTCTTGATTATAGTGTCCTGGAATATATGGGTCACACTACTCCGTATGACACAATATGCTGATTGACAATACTAAATCAGTCTTCACATTCTGTTTCTATGGTATGACATCACGTATTAGTAACACGGTATTCAGTGTATACTGAGGAAACGAAGTTTTTGTAAAAAGTTTATGCGTGTCCTTTCTTTGTATTCATTCGGTCCAAGAGCTGCTGAGGGCATGGATGGGTCCTAGCAGCATCGATCGAACACACAGTGGAATTCCGTCACGGTGAAACACCAGCTACCAAAGGCAGCATTGACTGATGACACCATTAAAGTGCTAAGTGGTCGTGTGTGTTACCGCTCTATCTTGGTTGGACCAGTTCAGCTGTGGTGGTGATACAAGACGGCTTGTCTGGAGTATGCGTGTTTACGCCTCCGCATGTGTATGTGTGTGTGTGTGTGGCCTGCTGTATCGGCCGGTGTAAAATTTGGCCAGCGGTCTATCGGACCATATCTTGGCATCCCTTCGTTCCCGTCTATCTTTGCTCCGGTTGTCGAAAGCTTTCGTCAGCATGTCGATTCGCGGCGTCCACTCGACATCGCCACTAACAGATCAATCAACGTAGTCGTTGTGCCGTCTTTGCGTCCACAAACAGAGTGAGGAAGAGAACAAGAAGACACGACAAGAGACCATCGTGTTCTCGTTTATCGTCATCCCCAGTGGTCCACATATACAAGCCACCGTCAACAATCCGGGGTCTTCGGATTCAGTAGCGGCTACTCAATCTGTTCGTATATCAGTGATTCGCTGGTGTGTGTGTGTGTATGTGTGTGTGTGTGTGTGTGTGTGTGGATGTGTGTAATGGCGCCACCAGCAGTGCTGTCCACACAAGCTCTGCCACCTGGCCTCGTGTCGTCGCCACCACCATCGATGCCACCACCACTGAGATTGGGCGATCGCGTCCAAATGAGCCGTCACTTAATGACCTACACGCCTGGCTGTGGCACTCGTTTGCCCAATTGCTTTATTACGGCGCGGCGGTCGAGACATGCAGCGTCGCTTTTTGTGCACGCCGTCCGACCACCATTGAGCGTGCGTGTGCGCTCGCGGTGTCAGCTCCGCTCGGAGGGCCGGACAGAGTCGTCGCCTCACGATTTTTACAATTCATTATGTGGAGCAGCGGGAGGTGGTGCTCTTTGCCGTCGTTGTGGCTCGACTTTCGGACAGACGGTTGCAATGGCGACGGTGGTCACGGGACGAGAGGTGGCGGTCGGTCGGTATCGGCGTCGGTGGCGCAATAAAGACATAAAACGGACGGCGGTGGTCTCCACTCTGCCTGCCTGTCGAACCAAGCTGGACAATGTGTCTAAAAGCATGCGTGAGCGCACACGCTGACATGCACGCGTGGACTCCCCCATACACGTCCTGATGATGGAAGCAGGCATTTCAATACAAGTCGTTCACGTACAATGCACGTGTAGATGAACAATCCATAAAATTTGAATCAATTATCCCCTGGTGATGTTACAACTACTCCATCGCGACTTCTTTAGCCACCTAAATAGTTTTGTATGCATTATATGTAAGATTCTATTATATTGATTCATCATGGCGATGTATATTTTTGACCCGTTGTTGAATATGTCCTTTTTCGAAAACTATGAAAGATGTGTTCATGCCTTTGCTATTTGCGGTTGATTCGAATAGTCGACGCTGCCCATCATACACTATGCGGCCAAATAGAATGGGAGACAAATGAACGAATGAGGTTGGGAGCCTATTCAAGAGTGGTGGAGCCAATAACTGGCGGGCGTACACAACGACGACTTGTCAGTATGTCTGATGGAGTTTATGTAAAAAGCGCGATGACTACCCGTGGCGAAGCTGAAGCGGCACCGTTGCTGCGTTGTCCAATTATACGCGTAATGACGCCGTTTTCGGCACATCATCCGCCGTGTTCCGGCGTCGAATTAGACAGTCGCACATATTGGCTATCGGCGTATGAGCGCAATCAACTTGACAACACAATCAAGACGGATGAAGTACCGCTGTGAGCACCCTTTAGTCAGCGATGCCAGCAAGTTTGTAATTGGAGTTTCCGTGTACAATAGTCGTGCTTTAGGATATGAATTCATCAATTGTACATTTAATCTAGTACAATAGTACATTAGTACATTTGATTTAGTACAATAGTACATTTCATCTAGCGAACTCTCACAATCAAAACTCTTGTATATCACTTGCTATACTGAAAGCTAGTATTTTTATCTCGGTTACTAAGTAATTTTAATGAGTAATTGTTAGCTATTAGATATTAGGTTTGATACAGCTTCGTTCGCCATAAAAACTAAAAATATCCTTACGGTATACTTTAAAAATCACAGATACAAACAAAGACAGAGACAATGTTTCGCGGAAGATAGATATGAAATTATATATGTGTTCGTCAACCAACAATTGTATAACGAATCAACCTCGCGACCATCCAGAAATACTGTTTGGATTCAAGCCAGCTACGTCCATCTTTCATCTTTTCACGGTTACTGCTCTTTTTCGGCTGTACGTCAGCTTTCTTGTTGAACTCGTCACCTCGCGTCTTCGTGCTCCTTTCTCACCTTGAATCTCAATCTGCCGTCGCTTCGCTGCGGTAGTTTGTGTCGGCCGGAAGTCGATGAATAGAGGCTGGCGAAATCCGGACGACAATCGCACAGTGTCTTGATGCCGCGAGCACCCATTGTAATGTGGCCAACCATTCGGCAACATTGTCACACAGCGTTGCGTGAGGGGGTGGCGACCCGTGATTGAGATGTGGCTGTTCTGTGAACAGCGCAGTCTCTCGCACAAAACACGATCGTCGAATCAACGGATGTTGTTGCATTGAGAAGATCTGACACATTTGGGGAGTATTGGCGGGACCAGTCACGCTGGCGTCCTTGGCTGTTGTCGGCTGGCGTTTACATCGTACCGGCGTCCAGGGTTGAATGCAGCGATCCCGTGGGTTGACGTTTCATTTATGGCGGGCAGGTGAGAGTAGCATGGCTGTGAGCCGCATACTACACAACGTGACAGCACACCTTGGACCCACGCTGTTAGTAATTGCGTTAAAACCGGTTGAATTGGGCAGTGAATAAGTTTGGTGATTCGAATGAAAAAGTCACAAACAGCTAGATGTTTGAAATGGCCGTCATGTTATCATTGCGGCAGACATTGCTGATTGATCTGATGTGATGCTTGCGAATCGATTTGTGTTTCTTGCGTGAACTCATGTTTCCAATGTTTCTACGCTCACTTTACAGCACGCTGTGGTGTGTGCACTCCGAATCAGCACTGATACAATCGCAACCATCGTTTAGCCAATTAGCAATATGTGACGTTTTTTCTGGTTGTTTTTCTTCGGTTCGACTGAGTGTCCAGGAACGGCACGTATGCAGCTACCAGAGTGCCTTGTCGACCTGTCCAATCCTGGCGCCGTCATAAATCATCGGACGAACACTGCCCGTTGTCGCATCACTCGAGAAAAAACATCGACCAGCAATGCGGGATGGCGGTCGGCTCTTGGCAACCAGTGCCGCTCAAATTGAGAACCCTTGTCGCGACATACTCTGTCCAGACAACTGCGGCTTCTTAGTCAATGGACTGCTATCGCATGGGCACGCACGTACGTTCAGGTTTTTGACGTACCTATGCACGCGTGCCTGTCGAGCATTTCGGGTCGGGTGTCTGGCAGACCACTTCTCTGATACACGAGGGCTTCATCACTCTGCCTATCACAGCAACAACTGAAAACGACAATGATGATGGATGATGATTACCGATCTGATATGAAGTCATGGTCGAGTGGCGTTGTGTGTAAGCATGTAGAGGTGATACGGGCGGCCGGCTGGATATTCGACAATGACTTTGAAAGTTTGCTTCTGTTAATATTACAGCAGATGAGGACTTTGATGCTGCAATATCCGATGGAAAGTATTTGGAGGAAGTAATATCATATGTCAACATTCCAATTAATATAGTTTGATTGTTACTCCTCGTAGTCACTATGGGTAGCTGAATGAAGTCACTATTCATGCTCACCATGAGGTTTTTGTTGTTGTGGTAAGGGCTTATTACCGTTTGTCGTATTCACATTGTTTCTTTTCTTCCTTTTCCATGGGCCGTTCTCGCTAGGTTGGTACAGCGTGGTTTTGCGGCTGTGCAGTTGCCTTTTGGCCTTGGCGTCTTCAAGGACACTAATCCGAGGATCGTGAGTCGCGTGAGCACGGGGCCAATCACGCCTTAGCAGCGCTCACCTCGAGCCAAGACGCTACCATTTGCGGCTTTGCTACCGTGTGGTAATATACGCACAAGTGTGTGTGTGCGAGTCGCACCATGAACATGAACGCGCATGTTCGTTTGTGTGAGAATTTTCGCAACTGACGCCTCCCGCAGACTTCATGCATATGGTGACGGCGGCGCGCACGTAAAACTGGAAAAAGTCTTGCGCGTGCACGCGGGCACACAGGCTCTTGGGCCACACAGCTGCCGTACTCGGCTTCTGTGCGTGGTTTTTGCGCGTTTGCGTGTGGCAGCGATGAGCGCGTCGCCGCGGCGTGACTCTGCGGTGAAATCTGCTGTGCAGGTTGCTTTGTGATCATACCCGTAAATTCACACGCACACACACGTGTGCATATTATTGGTGAGATTGAGACGTTCGGATGGCTGGATTGAGATGTTTTGCTCGGTTTGTAGAAGGGAGCCAAGGACATTGCACTCCAGACATGCTTGGTCCCGCTTCAGTCCCTCTTTCTGTTTCCTAACTAAGCTGACCTAACTAATCTACCATTTTCTAACATAGAAAGAGAAAGAGAGCCGGGACTGAAACGAGAACAAACGTACCTGTTAGGAGTAACAACATTGTTTCGTCATACAAGGTGTTCCTGTTAGGAGTAACAACATTTTTTTCTCATATAAAATGTATCTGTTAGGCGTAACAACATTGTTTCCTCATACAAGATGAACTAATCTCAATTCGGTGAGGATAGTGCAATGCTTCATAGTGTAATTAAGTGGTCTTGCAGTGAGGAGTGGGAAATATATGGGGCACTGATGGAACGGGGCCGCTTTCACAGATGATCCTACAAAGTTCAGACAGGCTGAGGAACGGTGATCTTAAATCAGGTAATAAAATTGGTATGGTGATTGAGGGAGTCAATAAATTATTGGAAATTTGTCCAATCCTCCCTGTGGATACACTGTGCGATTTCAACGATTTTGTCCGTAGTTTTTGGAAGAAGTAGTGCGGCTTTTGAGTGGAGAAATTTCCAACTAGCCTATTCGTCTCACGTACGTCTATGGAGTGGCTATGCACATATACACACACAAACAAACCAGCAAACAAAATACACACACACATCAAAGCATACACATTCACCTGTTGATGCGGGTGCACGTCGCCGAGTTTTGCATGTCTGCAACGATCACCAGCCATGCGCTACCATTTTGTACGCTAGCTGAAGCTTGTGTGCGCACTCTTCCTAGTGTATATGCGTGGTGTGTATGTGTATGCATGTGGATGTGTGTCGTTATGTTTCGCCGTGTGGAAATGTGCTCATCATGTCGCCTGTCAAATATTTGTGCAAATTGTCTGTGTGTGTGTGTGTGTGTGTGTTGTGTTATTCAGCTGTCTTCACATACACTCCTGCTGCTCTCCTCAAACTCCGGCTGTGTGTGTGTGTGTGTGTGTGTGTGTGTGTGTGTGTGTGTGTGTGTGTGTGTGTGTGTGTGTGTGTGTGTGTGTGTGTGTGTGTGTGTGTGTGTGTGTGTGTGTGTGTGTGTGTGTGTTTATAGTCATTGGCTTACTGAAGCGTGCACTTTTTGACTGCAATTAATGAAGCACTGTTGCTATGTGTGTTTGTGAGTGCATGTGTGTGTGCAAGTGGGTGCCTGGTGTGTTGGATTTGTGTGCCCAATTTCTATGGGATACACATGAATGCAAGCAAACAAGCCACACACTTCTAGTTTGTTTCTGTCATTTGCAAGATCTCTCTCTTTCTCTCTCTCTGTGTGTGTGTGTGTGTGTGTGTACACTGCATTTGCTTGCATGTAGAATATTACTGTCCTCAGCATAGAGTTTTTTGGTATACAGAGCTGATAAAATGAACACTGCACGCGCTATGCTGGTTTTCTCAGACAATCTCGCCTTTCCAAGTTCAGTGCGATATTGCGTAACGCTCCTCTGTAATTTATTTTAAAAACACATTTCTTTAATTCTACTCATGAAAAAAATATCAGGAGGTATATTTGCTTGCATCTTATGATATAATACCTTAAAGGTAGCGTAGTTTTATGGACATTTGTCAAGTGTTGCATAAGATTAGCATTTATTTGCAGGTCCACATGCTTTATGAAGTAGCGAGGAGCTTTTATGCCTGATGGTCCTTGCGAAGAATCTGACTGAATATGAGCGGTTCATTAAGCTTCAGTTCAGTTGTGCCCACTCAATAACTACTCTCACACTGAGAAGATCCTCAAGTGACCACTTGGAATGTGTATGTGTGTGTGTGTTGATGACGGTTCACGTGGGAGAGCCCCGGGCATGGGTCACAGGGCTATACCACCACCACCGCTCCACCGGCCAAATCCTATTTTGCGATGTCACTCTCAATGAGTTCGTTCAACTGCCAGTAATGTGGAAGCGGTGGCGCTTGTTATGACATGGTGGCGAGGTCCGCTCCGGCTCGTGACGTTGTTCTGTGCTCTTGTGCGTCCGTACAGTTTCGCGATGCCGTCGCTCTCTCACGAACATCGACCGCTGTTGTTGTGGGTATACGGAGCGTGCATTCATTGAGCGCTAATCTCGCGACAGCAATAGTGCCCAACTACACGAACAACGTCTTGGTGCTCAGTGGAGCGTGTTCGGCCGGCGAGGTTCGAGCGGAGAACGCTGTATGTGTGTGTGTGAGTGTGGACTTGGCCACTTATTAGTGCTACCAGCTGTTTGAACACAAACGAAGCTTGCTGTTAACTCACGGCCGTGTACTTGCGATTCACAGGTGTATGGTTCTCTCTCTCTCTCTCTCTTTTGCTGTTGACATCTTCTGTCTCTTCTGGCCCCAAACCAAACGTTCGTTGAGCTCACTGCTTGAGCTCTCTACACGACACTCACGCCAAACGAGCCCTCTGCATCATTGCTGATTGGTGTATGCGTTTATCTGTCGCTATGTTTGCGTGTATGTGCAGGTGTGTGTGTGTGTGTTTAGATCTGTATCTTCCCTTTTTGAACATACGCGGATTTGTGCAGACACATGTGTGTCTGAGTGGATGACTGTGTTCAGAAGCGCCCATGTTACAGTTGCCACAATATCGGATTATGGTGTTGGGTCTTTGTGTTGGTACGACGAGACTCAGACAGCTGGGCGTCCGTAAACCCATTCAATTCACAGGTTGACATTTGTGCTCTTCACGTGAATCGCTCGCAGATATAAGCGCTTTTACGATTCGTCAAGCCAAACACCTATAAGAATGGCATCACTGAGCATAGCAAAGCGATTTGTGATGTGATAACAATCCGTCGATGAATCACTCAATATCTTGTATCCTCGTCTGAGCAATCTAATTGGTAACTCAGTTGCATCGACATTAAACATTATATTGAGCAGTTTAGTTCCAGCTTCTGTGATACCCAAAACTCTCATGTGATCTCAGACGCACATGCAGAGATCATGTTTGGATTGGGGCAAGTGACGACCGTCTATTGTTCGAGCGCAATATCAAACATTGTCTTGCAGTATTGCTAGGATTTACATGTCCCATGAGGCTGAGTGAAATTCGAAAGTGTTGGGTTCCTTATCTCTTTGCAATAAATAAATCTACCCCATTCATCTATTATGAAATCTTTTTCGGTAGAGCGAAAGTGAAGTATTGCTACTGACTACATTTCAAACAACTTCCGATTCTCAACTTGTTCCTTTCCAGTAAGGCATATATAAACATATCATCATCATCATCATCATGTATTTGCCAAACCCAACATAACAAACATTCACACACATCGTATCTTCTAGTGTTAGCAAACCTAACTTTTAAATGTGTGTGTGTGTGTGTGTAGGTTATCAGTGCCGAGTATTGCCGAGTTATCGTTGCTTCAACGTTCTGTCGAGCTGCAGGCTGCTGCACTGCGCGCCCAGCAGGCACAACTCGAGTTATACGGAGCTCCAACTCCACCTCTCAGCGGACTCTCGGCACACCATCCACTCAACACTTCACCACTACCTCCCTCTCTGGCTGCTGAAGCAGCACGAGGTGTGTGATTGTTGGACAATGGGCGCGCAAGTGCATCTATACAAATTTGTATAAAAAATTGCATGACTAAAACATTGATGCTTAATCGGGGTCCATACTCCTTGGGGCATGAGAACCAAGGGCTGGGGATCTGGAACTGGATATTTTGTATAATAAAATATAAATTTACCTTTATTAGTATATATATATATATATATATATAATATGAAAATTATCAGAACCCCTGGACTGTTTTGTTGTTGAGTCACATTATGGATACGGGTGACATTCGGTTCAGTCTGGACAATCTTAAGATTTTCTGGAGTGATCCAATTGATGGTATGGACAGTATATGGCAGTGAATGAAGCATGCGTTTATGGCATTTATGTGTTGTCGATTGTCATTATTCGTGATCAGATAAAATGTAGTTACACACGCGTACGAAAGTCTACATAAGCAGGCTGCAATGATATTAGTGAACAGACTTTGACCGGAAGGGGCTTGATAGGATAAAGGTATAGATTTCCTAGTGGAATACTTCAAAATTCAATGTCGTTTTCGCTCGAAATCACACTATTTCAAATTCTAGTCCCTTAAAGACGGACATATGAAGCATTCGCAATTATCTGCACAGCTTCACTACTAGGTGCTCAATATTGAAACATTTCTCATCTACCAAATCCATAGTGTCATTTGCGGAAACGCTGTGTATTTCGGCCCAGTCTGCATTTTGGTCGCTGTACAGTTGACAATTTTTCATTTGTCACTTTCTGCCTGTCGTTCAAGCGGAACTCCAGTCCTTTGCGCGTGACTTATGTTTCAATTGGGCAGCTTCCTGGTCTGGTACGGCCAGTTCCTTGTGCACGGCGGTTTCACATGCACCTGGTTATAATGCATGGATTTCTCACTCTTTTCCGCATGATTTTCACCGCGTCATCAACTGGCAAACACACACACACAATTAACTGCATGTATGTGCGTGTCACACCGCCGATATGACTACTCTATATGAAAATCATATAACGGTGGCTCTGAAAACACACACGCAGCGAAGCACTGCAATCTCTATGCATGTGTGTGTATGTATGTATGTATGTGTGTGTGTGTGTGTGTGAAACGTTCAGTCCGGGACTGTGATGTCTGCCGGACTTGCGGCAGTGCGTCATTTTCGCCGCGTCACGCTTCGTTTGCAGCCGACACAAGCACTCATATCTGCAGTTTATGCTCGTGCAGCGTCATGAACTTTTGTGTGTGTGTGTGTGTGTGTGTGTGTGTGTGTGTGTGTGTGTGTGTGTGTGTGTGTGTGTGTGTGTGTGTGTGTGTGCATATTCACGCATGCCATGGCCTCGATTGCATCAATTGTATTTAACGGAAATTTGTTGGCTGAGATTCGCTTGCTGTATGCAGTCTTGCGTTTGCACGCCATTTAATCGCAAGTTGAGTTCATTTAACCGTCCATTTCACTGGTGATGGTTGTGTGTGCGGGTGTGCACGTTTTTTGTGTCTACCGAACAAAGTAGAAGTGAGGGGCGACGATTGGTGGGGGTGCAGTGGAATGATGAAACAATAGTGGACGCATTGTTGAGTGCCAGTCTGCAGGTGTTCACGTGTGCTTGCTAGCAAGACGTCTCGCTAGGTGGACTTGCATTATTCAGTGTTTGTGGAAGGTGCAGGCGTACTACGAATTGGTTTTGCTATTTGATGTGTGGCTTTGCCATTGAAGACATATAGGTTGTAGAGAGTGAAAATAATATGTTTGCCTAATTTCGCTCACATTCGGATCAGGTGGTTCATACAGAGTTCTGACGCCACCCCTTGGAATCAACGAAATTCTCTTCTGCGTGCACTTTTCTGGTATGACCCGTGACTGCGTGCTAATATATTCGTTGTGTGTGCGTGTGTCCTCCAGGTCTTGCCTGTCACGATTACCTGTCCAGCATGTCGACTCTCGGTCAAAGGTCGTTGACCGACTACCACGCACCCAGCAGTCTGGTCGGCTCGGATTTCTCGCTCAATTTGGATGGTGAGTCCTTCTGTGCCTGTCTTCAGTTTCAGAATGCGCAGCCGCCTCTTTTATACTCAATACTCAGTACTGTTAGTCCAGATCATGCGACATGTGAGCTAATCATAGAATAGGTGCTTATAAGCTTACTGACGAGTGCTTTGAATGGTTGTTGGTATTTTTGTGCATCATTCCACATCAGTTTAAGGCATTGTTATGCAGCATTGCCTGGGGATCAACATTTGCCAATATCAACACACTTTCTCCAAATGAGGTCCGTTGAACCTCACTTTCTTCTCGATGGTATGCAATTGCCACACATTCACACATCACACGCTAGCTGTGTGTTCGTGGATGCGTGTTCGTGTGCGGCGGTTGTAGGTAATTAATCGGTCGTTTGTTTTCGTCGGCTAATGAACGCCAATCGCGTCTAATATCACGTCGTTCTCGGGACACCCACCCACATCCACCTATCAGTTCCTCCAACTGTCCATTGCTCGCTGTCTTCTCGATCACATCTGTCTATTTTTCGCGCTCTGTCACTCTTCTTTCTGTCATCCTTATCGTTGTCTCTTCGCTCTCTCTCTCTCTCTCTTTAGTCTGCCTGCCGCTGTTCGTTTCCGAGTGTGTATGTCAGTTTCATCTTGGGTCCGTCTCTCTAAGATTGTTTGTGTGTGTGTGTGTTCGTAGTTGTCTCTCTCACCTGTATCGCCTCTCTCTCTCTCTCACACACTCTCTCTCTTTCCGGGATGTATCTTGACGGACAACGGCAGCCAAATTGTGTGCGTTCTCACATCAGTTTTCCAAGTGTGCCTGTGTCAAGCCTGTTGTTGACGTGACAGCAGGCTTGTTCTCAGTAACGACGTTTTCGTCCGGATTAGTGTCGTCTGCGTATCAAAATGAGCACATTGAGTGTGTGTGTGTTTGTGTTTGTGTTAAAGTTGGCGTGTGAAATTGATGTCATTCATCCGTCGTTGGTTGTCGAAAATCTTTTCGAGTGCCTGACTTGTACGATTGGTTAATTTGAATCCATTTAATTGCAGTAGATTTTTTACAATTTTGTGTGTTTTTCCTATCATGTATTGTCATGCTGGTCTACTTGAAAAATTAATTCGTCTGTAGTCTACTAATAATTCTAAATACCTATGTCACCACTTACAGGAGTATAATCAGTGCTTCTTAAGCTGTGGGCAATTCCCCACTGGTGGGGAATGGAAGAGTTGCCAAGTGGGAAGCTAAAGATCGGGCAGAAGGACAAATGTGTGTTTTTATAAATTCAAATTAGTTTATTTTTGCTCCTAATGACCTCTTGACATTTACTTTGATGTAACAACTGAATGCATTGAATTTATCAGTGATGTTGTGGAAAATGAAGATATGGCTCAATAAGAAGTGGGGAATCAGAGAAAGAAGGTTGAGAACCACTGGTATAAATTCTGTAACTCAAATGTTCCATTGGAATTCATTGTCACAGCGGGGACGATACATATAGAGGTATATACGAGTACATTTCAATAGATACTGTACTCCGCATCGGAATATGAAACTTGAGACACACACGGTTGGCCATTTGATTCGGTCGCATCGAAGAGCCTATTAAGATGTTTCTGCCTCGTATTGTTTCATTGTTATTCAAGGCTTTTGCAGGAGAACGAGTTGACCATTATTTGGCAATGGAATCAAGCTCCCAGTGACTCAATTCATCAACAAAATTTGCTATAATTTTGTTTTTTATTACGTGTCTTATGTTTTGCCCTTTTTCATATGTATATCTTCTGTTTTAGACAGAGCCGATGCGACAATAATTGGGGCCCCCATTGAAATAAAGCACCATAATTAATAGAAGTCTGGCATTGGGAAACTGCGGTTAAGAGCAGCCCCTCGGTCTCCTGGGGACTCACAGTATTTTTTGTGCTACTTCATGATAAATTTCACTATAATGCGTCAGGCAACGGGGCCCCTCAACACTCGGGACCCCCAGGCCGGGGGTTCGGGGTATGGCTCTGGTTTTTGATGATAACTCCACGAAACAGAAGGTAGTTTATTCGGATACAGGTTGAGAACAGTCTAGCTCTTCGTTTGAGATGGCACAGTGAAAACGCGCGGGTTTGTGAATCATCCTTGTGGAATTATCAGCGTCTGTTTCATTCGATCAGTCATGTTCATCACATGCACTCTCTCTCTCTCACACACTCACACACACACACACGCACACACACACACGCCAGAACCACAGTTTTTTCTTGGTATAGCTTGATAGCTCTATCATTACTTGCGGTGGGTGACGATTTCCAAAGTACACTTGTGGTGTGAACTGATTCATGCATTTGATATGTCGCCTATTCACTCTCTGTGCGTGTGCGTGTGTGCGTGTGTGTGGTCTTCATTCACACCATTGATCGCAACTTGATTCGCTTTCATTTTTCTGTTCAGCTCTGTTTTCTCGTGGCGTTCGTTCGTGCACATGCTGCGTGTTTGTGCGTTTGTCTGCGAGCATTTTTATGGCCATGTCTGTCTGTCTTGCGTTTTAGCGCATTATGCCCGTCCGTGTTGTTTGAATTCCTCTGGGTCATTGTGCTGGGAACATATGTGTGTCTGCGTCGATGTATGTGTGTATGTATGTGTGTATGTATGTGTGTGTGTGCATTTTACAACAGCCAAATATGTCGTGATTGGTCGTTGTTGTTGGTCGAGATAAGATTTTTGTGTCCAATGTCACTGACATACCATTGTCTCATCTCTCGTTTCTCATGTTGTATTTCGCCTGATTTTGGCGTGTGTGTGTGGTGTTTAGCTTATACACTTTTCACATGTAATGATTGGTAGGTTTGTATGTGCCTGAGAGTATGTGCTATGTTGTGTTTACTTGGCATAATTCAGGAAATTCACCTGTCTATTATACTGAATTCGCTTCTGCACTGAGAAAAAAGTCCCCAGCTAATTGACCTTCACACATCTATCAGGGCTCAAAATGGCATCAACTCTGGATGAACATTGTGACTTCCGTCTTTTGACTATCATTCTCACTTTCATCCTTCTTCGATCAAGCTTATCTTTTTGCTTACCGTTTTCCTTTTGCATTCAAATGTTTTCCTCCCTCAATGATATGACTTCACCTTTTACACGTGATGTGACTGTTTTGGTAATACACCGTGAACCTCTAGTTCAGGGGTCACCAAACTTTTTTCACAGTGGGCCGGATAACTGAAAGAATGAAGAGCGCGGGCCGCATAATCATTCTGTTCAATACTTGCGAGCCAGAACGAAAGCTCTGGGAGAAAAGACGAAAAACTAAGCTTAGCATTCCATGTTAATCAGAAAACAAAGACAACTAACATTTTATTTACTAAAAAGTTTTCAAAGAAGGCGACGTAAGCAAAAAGATACATTAGACCTAGTGTGCACATATCTGAATCTCACAAACTAAACAGCAAAAAAGTGAGATTTGTGAAACTGACGTTTGGCTTTCAAGATATTATCAATGTTTGGTTTGGAATTGCTGCATCAAATTAAGAGAATTGCTTTAAAATGTTCATCAGTCAGTCTCATTCGACGTGTTGACTTCACATACTTGAAAAACATTTTGAAAATGTTTGCTCACAGACATAAGTTGTTCCAAATACTGATGGCATACCAGCGGCAAATTTCTTCAATTTCGGAAACTCAGGATCAGGTAAGCAGCGGTAAAATTCGACAAGTTTTCCTTCTCTGTGCTTCTCTTTCAACAAGTCATTTGCTTGCAAATCAATGAGCTCCAACTGTAGTTCAACTGGTACTTCATCAAGGTTACAATCAAACGGATTCTGCAACAGAAGAATGTCACTCTCAGTTCTGTCGAGATCTGAAAATCTCTCCAAAAAATGCTTCTTCAAGTCACGAATAATCTTTTTTGGAAAATCGAGGTTGACATCTTCAGCGATTGAAGCGCAAAACTATCTGAAACAGTGAAAATGAGAGAAGTTTTCTCCTTCCAGTTGTGCTTCAAACAATGACAGCTTTCTCCGAAATCCTTTGATGATTCTGTAGAGATCACAGATGAGGTTATCCTTTCCCTGAAGTTTCAAGTTCAGTTCATTCATGTGGGGTGTGATGTCGACCAAAAAGACAACTTTGACAGCCAGATAGGATCTGACAGCTGTGGATCGGCTCTATCTTTTTCTGTGAGAAGAACATCTATTTCGTTTCGGAGCTTGTAAAAACGAAACATGACTTTACCACAGCTGAGCCATCTCACTGCTGTGTAATAAGGCAAGTCACAGAAATCAGAATGAATTTCTTCAAGAAAGCCTGGAACTGACGGTGATTGAGTGCATGTCCCCGAATGAAGTTCACAGCAGAAACGACTGGTTTCAGTACACAAGAAATATCTAAGGCTTTCCCACAGAGTGCTTGCTGATGTATGATGCAGTGTATGAACAGAGCGCCTGGAATTTGAAGATCTTCCTACTGAGTCCTGATCTGCCTCACCAGACCCTACCTCCCTCCAGGCATGTTTTTACCTCCATCAACTGCAACACCTCGAAGCTGATTCCACTGAAGGTTATAGTCTTGCAAAGTTTTCTGCACTTCCATGAAAATATATTTTCCAGTTGTTGTTCCATGCATGCTGCAAACGGATGCCAACTCTTCTGTTATCTGAAAGTCCAAATTGACACCACGAATGAACACGAGACGTTGTGACGTACTCGAGATATCAGTTGACTCACCCAGCGCCAGAGAATACCACAAGAAGTTCCTAGCTTTCTCACGTGTCTGTAGCTCTATATTCTCTCCAAGTTCTTCTGTTCTCCGCACAACTGAACTTGTCGAAAGGCTAATACTTCCAAACAAATCGGTTTTCTCAGGACATAAGCTATTTGCTGCTTCCATCATACACGCTTTGACGAAGTTGCCATCTGTGAACGGCCTTCCTCGGACTGCCATCTTATGCACTATTTTGTAACTTGTACGAGTGACAGATTAATTTTCAGCAAACTTTCTCGTGAAGACGTTTCTTTGAGTTTCTAAACCACGTTTCATGGACTCATATTTCTCAGAGCGTAACTTTCCAGAAAACTTTGAATATGTTGATAGATGTTTTGTTTCATAGTGACGCCAAATATTGTACTCTTTCAAAACGGCAGCACTTTCGCTACATATCACACAACTAGCTTTCTGGTCCTTTGTTTCCACAAAGAAGTACTTTACTCCCCATTCTTCATTGAAAACGTGACACTCGGCGTCCACTTTTCTTTCCTTAGAAGCCATAATGAAGGATGAAGAAAACGGGATATGAAAATGAAAAAGAAATTGAATTAGAAACATAATTAATACCCTATTGAAACATAAGTATAGCAGAAGATTCAGGGGTCACTGCACAGTGTGGCAAAAATTCATTGTGAACAATTTGCCACACTGTGCACTGGTGAAGCTACGGCTCACCAAAGGTACATATAAAGCTTATATGTACATTTAGTAATAGAATATATCACATAATATGGTAAGGTGAATAACACGAGGCTTCTATAGCATTATTATACTATGTTTGTTACTTTATGACCTCTAATCACACTTGTAGTCCACTTACCTATCACTGTCAAACAAAGAAATCCTTGTTACATACCTATAAAATGGATGACAGGCAAAAAGAAGTAAATATTACTGGAGCGTCGGACCTGTGTTGACAGCCGGACTCATATAGGGGTGGGAAAGATGCGTGTTTGTGTGTGTAGCCATGGGAACCATGGTGACGTCAGAGCGTAGGCGAAGCTACCACGAGCCGAGGAAGGACGTCAGTTCACCGTCGACGGGCCTGGTGAACTGACGTCGCGGGCCGGATTCGGCCCGCGGGCCGTAGTTTGGTGACCCCTGCTCTAGTTGAACGACACTTCTAATAAAACGGCACCTTCAGGGGTAACAATTGAAAAATAGATCGACACCCTCGAATTGAACGGCGTCTCTATGTAAACGTCATTTTGATTAATTCGCTTTTGGCAATAGCTATGACTGACTGGTTTTATTGGTGAATTTGTGATTTATTATCAGTAATAACCCTTTATTTGTCTGATTTATTAAATAACTATGCATTTAACTGCTTGTTTTTCCTCCATAAAATATGCCGTTTCTTTTGAAAATTCCGACCAGTTAGACGAAAGATAGAACAACACCAGGGGTAAGGTTTGAAAAACAGAACGGTATGCCCTTCAAGCAGAGGTTTCACGCTATGTGCCCTCAAATATCATCTTGAACAGACTTGACACAGAACTAGCCTGCGAATTATACTAGTCTCCCACAGCATCCACAATGGGCTATCATTTTATGGTGTGGAATTTTGTGTTATCAACGTTCGTCTCATGCCAATAGAGTATTCCAGTGTTGTTGTGGTGGGCGGATAATGTCTTGGTATCGGCTCCATGACATGGCACCACTGTCTTCACAGCCATGTGTCACGCTGATGTCGTTGGATTCGCTTCAATTTGAATATGCGCATGATTGCACACACACACTCACACATACACACACACACAAACACACGCAGAAACATAAACACGTATTCGCATGCATAAAATATGAACGATTCCTTTTTGGTGCGTTCGTCCATGCGCTGGAAACAGTCATTTTTCGCTCGTTTATATAGCGATAAATATGATGAACAAGGATAATGCAAGCCTCCAGAATTATATCAGATATTATATGGAAATTGGAGAGCTAACACGAAATATTATACAGAGAACCCCGGTTATAAGAGAACCCCGGTTCTAAGAGAACCCCGGTTATAAGAGAACCCCGGTTATAAGAGAACCCCGGTTATAAGAGAACCCCGGTTATAAGAGAACCCCGGTTATAAGAGAACCCCGGTTATAAGAGAACCCCGGTTATAAGAGAACCCCGGTTATAAGAGAACCCCGGTTATAAGAGAACCCCGGTTATAAGAGAACCCCGGTTATAAGAGAACCCCGGTTATAAGAGAACCCCGGTTATAAGAGAACCCCGGTTATAAGAGAACCCCTGATATAAGAGAACCCCGGTTATAAGAGAACCCCGGTTATAAAAGAACCCCGGTTATAAGAGAACCCCGGTTATAAGAGAACCCCGGTTATAAAAGAACCCCGGTTATAAGAGAACCCCGGTTATAAGAGAACCCCTGATATAAGAGAACCCCGGTTATAAGAGAACCCCGGTTATAAAAGAACCCCGGTTATAAGAGAACCCCGGTTATAAGAGAACCCCGGTTATAAAAGAACCCCGGTTATAAGAGAACCCCGGTTATAAGAGAACCCCTGATATAAGAGAACCCCTGATATAAGAGAACCCCGGTTATAAGAGAACCCCGGTTATAAAAGAACCCCGGTTATAAGAGAACCCCGGTTATAAAAGAACCCCGGTTATAAGAGAACCTCGGTTATAAGAGAACCCCGGTTATAAGAGAACCCCGGTTATAAGAGAACCCCGGTTATAAGAGAACCCCGGTTATAAGAGAACCCCGGTTATAAGAGAACCCCGGTTATAAGAGAACCCCGGTTATAAGAGAACCCCGGTTATAAGAGGTTTTTATCCTCTGCCGACAACTCTCTTATATCCGTGCTACACCGTATTACTGCTTGTCGATAATTTCACAGTGCACATAGTTTGTCCTTTAAAGTCATGTCTACAGCTTGTCCCATAGGCTATAACCGTGTTTGATAAATAACACGGTAATTAAATATTTTAATATATTGTTGTCACTGTGCTGCACACGTGTACATCGTTCTGTTTGTCTGTTTGTTTGTGTGTGTGTGTGTGTGTGTGTGTGTGTGTGTGTGTGTGTGTGTGTGTGTAATCCTGCGTGTATTGTGTACCTGTGTGGAGAACACATGGTTGAGGATTATGCACGCATGGTCTCCGTGAATTAGCCTCCAAGCAGCACACATGGGGCATTCGTGTGCGTGTGTGTGTGTGTGTGTGTGTGTGTGTGGGTGTATGTCAGTACGTGACCTGTGCTTAATCTCGCCTCGTCTGCTCAAACTGCAATGGCTGACACCACACGCGCATACACACGCACCCACACACCCACACACACGCACCCACACACACACGCACCCACACACCCACACACACACATACGTACAGATATCAATACGTGTTACAATTCGGAATTATCACACATTTTTTCTATGCCATCCTGTCTTTTCATATATGATTTCATGTGGCACATGTTTTTCACATTCTTTATTTCTCACCAATTAAATTGTAATTCAATTAAAAGCAATGAGTATAGGCTAAATCAGGGTATCAAACACGCGGCTCGCCAAACATTTTCTTGTAGCCCGTCACTATAATTAATTAACTGAACAATATTATAATTTAATATGCTAAAATAGGTTTCAAGGTTTTCGTCCTACATATGTTATTTATATCTATTTATCTTATGTACATTGACAATTATGCCAAAAACATTTACACTCGATCATGCGAAATATCAGACAAAAATCCATTCAATATGTTCAATGGATAAATGCAATTCATTAACTGGTATTTGATATTGATTTACGTTATATTACACTTTTTACACCAATTTATATAATATATTATATTATTACTTTCACTTCCTAAATGTTTTGTATTGTATAACTAATTATATTTCATTATATAAAAACGAGCTGGGGAACATCAACAAGTTGAGAAAAACTGCCGCATTGTGTTTTATCGCCGCGTGCCATTTCTATTTCATGAAAATGCTGCATCTCTTCATTTGTGGTTGATAGCCCTGGGCTAAATAGAGACTATATGCATATATGTGTGTATAGGCATTAAATGTGTGATGTTCATTGGTGTTCTTCCGCTGTCGCCAAGATCGAGTTAAGAAGAACGGTTCTTGCGAAACACGCTCATGTCTTTTTGCCTGGCTTTTTTATCTCCTGAGCGATGGCGTATGAATGTGAGATGCACATGCTCTTTGCCTGTGCATGTATGCGTATTTGTGTGTGTGTTTGTGTGTGTCATTTTCTCTGAACCTTCACGGGTGTGCATTGTGACACACACACACACACTTACATACACACACACACACTCATGTGCGGCCCCTAACGGTTTCCTGGTGGCATTTGCTTCACAACCAAGCTTGCTTGAGACACAGACAGCTGTTGATATGCATGTGACCACGAAGATACGCACATAACGTTTTCATCTTCATTCTATCTAACTTTAACATGAAAACATTGAAGCTGCTTGAAGCGTTTCAACAAAACTGAGATATGTATTTTTATACAAGCGGCGACTTTCTGGATATTGTTTCCTTAAATTTGAAGTTGTTTTTCATTTTTTTATACGTTGATTCCATTTTGGGTCGTGCAACGCCTTGTAATGTCAAATGATGATAGCTTGTTAAGATCGGTGTTTCTCTGCATTCTCATCTATTCTATCAACGCTTAGTATTTTTGTATGTATAATATCTGATATGATACCGGGACTTTTTAGCCCATCAGATATTTGCTCAAATTTAATCGGAAAGCGTCTACCTTGCATCTTCTCTATGCATCACACTCTAAGATGCGACATTTACATTCACTTACGACATACTGTCGGACCTGAAAAATGGACCAATATGTACTGCTCCCATGCTATAATGATTCATGTTATAATAAGCCAGTTATGCGTGCGAGTTGAGTAAAAGTAGGTAATGACGCTTTTCATAGTCGCCTCCGGATTGCCAATATCATCCAGAGCTGGTGTTGTTGAACTACGAACAGAGTGGTACCTCGAGAATCTAGTGATTTGACAATGTTCCTTTGTTGTGCTGCAGCTTCGTCGCGATTGTCGCTCAGTCCTCGCCATGGACGCAAGCGACCGCTATCGTCGGCGCTGTCCGACTCGTTCGATCTCGGCTCGATGATCCGCTTCTCGCCGACCTCTCTGCTGCCGCTGTCGACGGCCGCAGCAGCCGCAGCAGCCGCCGCCGCGTCCGTCGGTTCGCGCTGCTCGTCTGCCGCCAGTGGAAGTTACGGCCATTTGTCGGCAGGTAGGACTATGTAGCGGTGATTCGTGGCATTTGTGCCCACATATGGTTTGTGGTAGATTTAGGTGACCTCTTGATGGGGTGTGGGAATAAATAGTGGATATTTCAGAATCAGTCGTGATTATTGACTACTTCGATCCAGGGAATTTCTTTATAGCAATCAATTATCTTCCTCAGCCACTTCGGGATGAAACGTCCGTTCAAGACGTGAGTGAAACCCGTGAGTAGTGTTTGTCAATGAAGTTTTATCCGCCTTTCTCAATTCTCAAAGGAAAAAACAGTGTTCCCCTGTGTCTAGCGGTGCTCCCAAGCGACCCGGGTTGATGTCTATGCGCTCCCATATATTTTTATGTGTGTGTGTGTGTGTATGAGAGGAGGTGAAGTGGGCTGTCAGACAGGCTAGGTCACATACAACATATCATATACAGGCAACGACCTCATATACACCGCCACCCTCATGATCGCACGCGCATACATACGAGCATGCACTCCCATGCTCAACGTACATACGATATGCGTACAGGCTCGTGAATACACACACACACACACACACACACACACACACACGGCAAGGCGCCTTATTGCCAGTCGACGCTGAATTCCCAATAGACAGGCTGCCAACTTAATTAGCGTCGCCTTGTTTGCCAGCCATGGTGAGCGTCTCTCTCTCTAGGGCACGCATACGAGCGCAGACACGCACATAGCAGCAGTATAGGAGTGCATGAATGTAAGGCGCATAGGTGTGTATGTGCGCCGTCATTGGTGGATGCCGCTCCGAGGTCTGCCTAGGTTTGCTCTGCCTTATGACAGCAGCAAATCACAGTATCGGTATTTGCAAGTTGTGTGAATGTGAATGGAGTGTTTGGGGCTCGCAGGGGCCGGTTTATTTCATTTATTTGTTTGACGGGGACGGGTGAAAGAGATTTTGCGATGCTTAATTCTTAGTTACCTACCCAAATTTTGTTCTGTTTGACTTGCAGGAACGATGCACAGCTCCCAATTCAGAAATCTCACAAACTATTAGTAATGTCAACTTATTATGATGTGACAGTCAGCTGTAATTATTGTGTAACATATCCGATGGCCAAGGCTCATGGGTTTTCTGTCCTTCAGTATATTTTCAGCACTATTCTTTCGATAATTTGTCTGACTTCCGAAAGCCCATCGTAATCCTCAACTATTTCAAGCGAGCTTGTCTTTTGTTTTCGATTTATCTCGCTTTTATCTGTATCGTATGCAATACAATACCACAGCAGAATGCTCTGTCTTGACAAATCAAATCAGAGATGGAAATATCACCGTTCATTTGAACAATTGGCTCACTAGGTGCCTGGTTTTGTCCGTGAAAAAACAAAAAGCAGATATACATCAAAATTGCCCAATACAGCCGCCGCAGTTTTGCTATATATTCGTATCTGGTCACAACAAGTGTCGCAAGTATCCTCACTAGGCCTACATTTGCTTCTTTTTTGTGTTATCAGGTGCCAGTGCGCTGAGTCCTTCTATCGGCTTGTCAGCAGCTGTTGGACCGGCTCAGCTGCAGCAGCTGCAAGCGCAGCTGTTGGCTCGCGGCTCGCCCTACTTGCCGTCGGCCGCAGCGGCTGCAGCAGCTCATGCGGCGGTTGTTGCAGCTGCGACCGCCGGCGTTCCGTCAGTGCCTCTGCAGCCGACGTCGCTAGCTACATCCACCTCGCTGCCAACCTACAACACCGGCCTGCATTTGGACCGAATCGAGGTGCGTAACACGGCAGAAGCAGGCAATGCTGAAATTGTAAACGACACTCAACATGAAGCGGCGTGGTTTTGTAGAATTCCCGCCGACTACGGGCTGAAGTAGATGACACAGACACAAAGGCTTGGATTATTCATGATTTCGAATGAGAAACGTCACAGCAAGCGATATATCGATAACTTCCAATATATTGAAACTTTCTTGAACGAAGGATATGTCGAGAGTATACTGTAATATTTGAATAAGCGTAAATTTGTTTCGATTAACACTGCTGATTATTTCATCTTCTTCGCTGAGCAAAGGTACACAATTTTCACAATAAGTTGACTGATTAAGAATTTATCTGAGTGTCTGTCTGTAGGCTGACTGCGCACAATTTTATTCTTAGGCAAGTTTTGTTTTATCTATAATGATGTCATCCAACCCGACGGAGCAGAATTTCTTGGGCAAATTCTATAATCCAACAGCCCCTGTCCACCCAGCAGTAAATGGGTACCAGATATCAGTTATGTGTTTTGCCATGCATTCTGGGGAGGTGGCACTCTCTAATACGTCTTCCGTACTTGTGGCGCCATAGCGTGGATAGGGTCGGTTCTGCGGTGGCAGCGAACTGCACGGGACATACCTGTGTGTTCATAAGCTTCGACTCCTTCCCGTGTAGCGGCTGTCACTTAGGCCTTTAACCTTTAAGCTTTACGATCATACCATGATTTAGCGCGAGTAGCTACTTGGGACAACTCGTCTTTTGACGAATTGAAGCGTTTTTCCATGAACTCTATCAATAATTTACAATGCAGTGATGTCTGTGATTAGGTCTCCTGTCTCCTTTTTAGGTTGTTCTCATTTTCTTAGCCCTTCTCTTCACTTTTTCGGCAGGCATATCTCTGCGATCCCCTAAGAGTCCCCGATCGTCTTTCATACAAAAACATGATTCTCCATTATTGGCAAAGATTCATGCTATATTTCCAAAAGCAACAGTGTATTTAACAGTGCACTAAGACCATAAGGCCGCATCACATTCAAAATTATTTGTGACGTCACACCTCACACCACTTGACAACAACGTCACATCCTGAAAAGCAACTTGATTTCTTGTTTGAACCTGCCAGAGGCTTCTCTTTCCTCAGTCGCTCTCTCTTTGTGTTCTTGTGTGGCACTGTTTGTTTATTTGTTTTTCTTGTCTGACAAGTGAGATCTGATACGCCCAATTATCGATTCTGTGGCGCAGTAACGTGGACATGTCGCTTGAACATCCAGTCACAGCTTTGGCATATCGACACACACATACACACTCAAAATGTGTGATATACACAAACACACGATCTTTCTTTCGGCCATGATGATACACGTCCCTATACAGACAAAGACAAGTAAACAAACACGCGATGGTAACGTCATCCAAGCGATAGGCAGTCTTTGTATACTCAACTACACATTTGAGACCTCCTAACTTCTTTATCTCTAGACCACACCATCGAGTGTGTGTGTGTGTGTGTATGACACACATGTGTGTATGTGTGTGTACGGAAAAAATATACATCGAAGACAAGAACAGACAGGCGTTTACTAGAGTACGACTAATGTCGCACAACCTACGAATCGAGCGGGGCAGATGGAGCAGAACACCACGAAACGAAAGAACATGCGCTTGCGGAAAAAACGAAATACAGACTGAACAACACGTCTTGATACGTTGTGAACATACGGCCGAACACAGAAAGGAATATGGAAACAGATTAGACTTCGAAAGTATAGCAAATCTGTTTGAAAATTGTACCAGATATGAAGTGTTATGCGAATATATATATAAGTGCCTTAATTTGATTAGGGAGGTAGAAATTTAAATGTGTTATGTTGTTACCGTTTTATGTATTGCTATGTGATTTCTTTCTTCTCTGTTGATGTTATACATGTTATATGATTTTTGATATGCTGTACTCGAACTCGAGCCATATGTATTATTGTTGGACCTTGTGTCAATAAACTACTACTACTACTACTATGTGCAATTGGTGCGACACGTTACTGACACGTTAATTGAACATGGCCGGAGATTGAAGCGGCGATTGAGCAACCGATATGTTTGATATGTTTGCATACTGATAGCAGGGCACACACAACCACACTGGCTTGTAGATGCACGCGTGCAGAGGTGTGTGTGTGTAGGGTGTGAGGTGAGCATTCCACCACCGGCGTGACGCGTGTCGTCGGAAAGTAGCAGTTACTGTGTTGTCACATTCCTGGCTCGATTTCTGGCTCTCGGCAACATTTTCTCGTATGCGACTTTCTTTGCGCGCTTTGTATTTGTGTGTGTGTGTGTGTGTGTGTGCGTGTGCGTAAATATTCTGCATTCATTCGCACCCTCACTAGCACACATACACACACACACATCACTAGCACACACACACCATCAGCCTGCAAGTACATCCTGTTATTCAGCGTCCACAAACAAGAATGAAAGCACGACTTGCTAGAGTATTCAAGATCATTGTCTAGCATTTCTATTCGTCTCATTTATCTATTCATTTTCATTTTTATTGTACAGTAAGCAGCCGAAAAGGTGCTCACTCTATATGCTAAGCGATCAGAAATTGAAAGTGTGCTTGCTCTGAATTATTTTGTCTCTGCGTCTGTCTACTCTGATCTTTCAGGTTATTTGTGTTATAATTAGGGCTGTCAAAAAGGTAACCTACAATCAGAAATAGTAACTTCTGATAGGTTTAGTTATAATGTTATGGATTGAACAGGTTAGGCTGGTGCAGCGCATCCTAACATTACTCAGTGTTGGCACTGCTTTCAAATCAGCAGTCAGTTCTCACACTCTCTGGATTATTGGCGGCTATATGAAAAACGACGTTTAAGAGGATTAAGCAAACAGTTTTTTCAGGAAAAGTGTAATGCGTAGGGAAAACATATTTCCTTAAAAAAAATTCACAGGAATCTTTGCATCTCTTTGGTACCACTGTTTAAGAACCCCTGGGCTAGTGCTATTTTCCAAATATCACATATTTGAGCCTTCATTTGCTGTTTTTTCATTGCGATAGTATACGTGTTATCACTACCAGTGTATTTGAATGCACCATCGTTCCTTGTGTGTGTGTGTGTGTGTGCAACAGGAACAACCCAAGGTATCGCCGGACACCTCGACGCAGGACAATGGCACGTTCTCGAACGGCCATCACCGCAGTCCGGCAGCAGCGACGACGGTGGGCGGCGGGCTCGAGCTGGGCTCTGCGGCGACAGGAGGTGCCAACATGGTGAAGCGCGAGGCAACGTCCACGTCCACCTCGGCAGCCACTCCCGAGCGCCTGGACGAGGAGCCGCCCGAGGACTTTGTCGTCACCCATTGCGACTGGGAGGACTGCGGCCAGGACTTCGACACTCAAATAGAGCTGGTCAAGGTAACTTCATCAAACAAAGTGCAATCGATAGGCTAATGTATTTGGAGAACTCACGTCACTTCATTACTCCATGTGTATCCGATGTATATCTGGGGGCAGGCCAAGGAAAAAGATGCGGGTGCTTGGCGCAACATCAGGAACTTCACTCGAAATGTTCATGGTCAGGATTTTTGGGGGAGTTCAGGTGGACTTTTTCACATTTTTCAGAGGTTTCAGCCTCTTCAATCTCCGGTTTCTGAATCGACCACTCAATCGCTTTTAGAAAGTATTTCCGACAATTGATCGACACATCGCTCATGTGCAAAGTTCCATCCAAATACAAATTGGTGAAAGCCATTTGTTGACCTTCATGGATTTTTTCAGTATTCTGTGATTTGACTCGATCTCTGCAGCGATATCGGTGTTTTATATTGTGAAATGGCACGCTCTTATTGTTCATGCAAAGTGTGCACTTTCACCTGGAGCCTATTCAATCACAACTTGTTGAAGAAGTCCGTGAAGCGCGGATAATGTAATGAACATCCGTGCAGCACAACTGATTATAATTGCAGCTGTTTTCAATTAGCACACGTTTTACATGATGGTGTGTTCTCCAGTTGTAGTATTGTGATGTTTAGTTTCAGTTTTCCAACATTTGCCATCACAAACATATCTTGATCTTCAGGAAAACCGCGCCAATGTTTCTTGTTTATAAGCCGCGTCTCTGTGTTTGATTGCTCTATTTGACAGATTTGCTTGAGTCACAAGTGTTTATCACTGGTGAATGGCTGAAATATTAGAACAGTGTTAGTAGGAGCTACAGAGAATAGACAATATGCCGTTGATAGTCTAGACCAGTGGTTCTTAACCTTATTTCTCTGATTCCCCACTGCTTAATGAACCATCTCTTCATTTTCCGCAACAGCGCTGATAAATTCAATAGATTCAGTTGTTACATCAAAGTAAATGTCAAGAGGTCATTATAAACGAAAATAAACGAATTTGAATTGATAAAAACACACATTTGTCCTTCTGCCCAATCTTTAGTTTCCCACTTGGCAACTCTTCCACTCCCCACCAGTGGGGAATTCCTCACAGGTTGAGAACCACTGGTCTATACACTGAGAGTTGTGCCGTAGCGTCTGCTGATTTGCTTTTCCACACAGCAGATCAAATATTCAACATGGTGTCTTGTCTTGTCGCGCATTTCATCTCTTTTTCTCTCTGTCTCAATCTCTCTTCTTGCTGTCTCCGCTTTTCCTCTGCTTCATTCCGGCTGGATCTGTGGTGCGACTTCTTTCTCTACGGCGTCGATACGCTGGCTTGTCTCTTCTGTGGACACTGTGACTGACGTGGAAGCTGACGCACTCGACATCAACCCGCACATAACTCATCGTTGTCGGTGTATTGACTCTTAGTATTCAACGACGCCACCAGCGCCGCCACCAATGTCTGTGTCGATGTCATCTGGAAAGGCAACTCTTATCTGATGCCCGCACCTGAGCCCACACGGGCGCAAGTGAATGCCCCGACGCTTGTGCACGGACAATACACAACCACAAGTCTTGGCATACAAACAGGGCATACATACGTGCATATATGAATATGCTTGCATAATCCAGGCATTCAGAGTGAACTCATAAACTCTCCAAACATCCAAACACTACAAATTCAGCTGGAAACCGATCGTGACAATCAAGCATGAATACATTACACAATGCACAGTCGTTGCTTTCAGTCTATTTTGTCGTGCTGTAGTTTATTTCAGCTCTTAAACTTTGACATATACAGCTGTCTGACTTCACTTTTACAGCGCATCTTCGCATAAGTCATTGCAATATTCGACCAAGAGAACGGTTTGATGCAGCCGTTTCATAGATCAGCGCTTTGTTATTTGGTTGAACCTCATTGGCGTTTGTGCCAACTGCATCCAATGTTGGTTTCTTCAGCGTATCATCTTTGTCGTATTGACAGTGAATGGTTGGCAAATATTCGAGGCGATGGTGTGAGTATGGCGTACTTTATTCTGAGGCTTACGTTTTTGATTCGTGTGATGAAAATTTATGTTTCTTGTGTATTGACCTTTTTTCTGCTGTTGTGCGGAGTTTCAAGCATAAACTCATCATTGATACCTTGAAATATTAACTGTCGTTGCGCAAAGGCATAATACAATTCAATAGCATGAAATTCAACATAAAATTCAGCCCAAATCAAGTTATTTTTATAGTGTACCGGTATTTTTATAGTGCATTCATTTAGTTTACCTATGCACATACATCGTTTACTCCGGTTATCACCAGATGTCGCTCACTTGCTGCAAAACAGCTAAACGCGTTTTCATCTGAATTTTTCTCATTATTTTAGTCTTTCTTGGCTGCTCCTTTTGTTGGAATCTCTTGACTTTTCTTTGCGCTGTTTCTCGACGTCTCTTGTCCCTTACTGTACCAGTCGTACAGTTGTGTTGCGTTCGGTTATGTTGTGTCGTCACAATTGTCTCCGGCGCGTCGCTTTTGTCGCAGTTTACTGCGTGCCTCGTGTATTAAGACACTGACGGCTGACTCGCGACCGGCTTGCACGGGGGGTCGACACCCCCCGTCGTCTCAACGCGCTGCGACCGTATTAATAATAATTTATCTGCGCACGACCGTCGGCGGCGAGTGATGCGCAACTGCGACAAACGCGGCGCACGAGAGAAACAACAAACAGAGAGTGCCGGAGAAAACGCCTTATGGGTGTGTGTATGCGTGTGTATGCTTGTGTGTGTGCGTATGTGATCGAGTGCCGTTTGCCGGATTGCGCGCCGGAGCTAGTGTTCCCATGGGGTCATGCTGGGCTTGAGTTTTTGTTGTGTCGTCACAAGATATGTATCGTGCGTGTGTGTGCGTGTGTGTGTGTACGTGCGCGTGTGTGTGTGCGGCGATCTACCGATGTTTCCCAGCAGATGGCACTGCTTGAGAGTCACCGTTTCCGTTTTGCTCTGCCTCGTCGACAATCTCTAGCTCTCTGTTCTGTGACTTCGTCTATTAACCACATACGCTCGCCTTTTCTCTTCTCATTTGTCATTCGACTTCAAGCGGTTTGCAAGAGCGAAGAGCGTTTACGAAGCTGGTGTGAAGCTAGTATGTGTCAGTGTACATTGTGTGCCTTCTCTTTAAATTTCGTTATTTTGCTATGTCGTTGTGCTGGAGAAGTTAGTCCGTAATACATTGCACGACTACAAGCATTTAAAACTGATTATACAAGATGTACACTGGTTTACGAGATCGTATATTACTACGCAGCAGTGCGCACCATTCTATCCATGTCTCGCTTTCTGGTCTTCTTGCTGTCCATGGCTCCTGCGCTTATCGTCAATAAACCATCGAGTTATTTCCATTTGACGAAAATGTTCTTTGCACTTTAAGTGTTTTATCATAAGGTAATTTTGAAAAGCTTCTTTGCAAGGTTTTATGTGATGTCACCAATGACTGTACGTATCTCATGCGGGATATTTTGCGAAATTTAGTTTGTTCTATAGGAATGGTTGTACTCATCTACCCAATAACATACACACAAACACACACACACACACACACACACACACACACATAGCACACCTATGAATAATTTGCTGCATCTCAGGTGACTAGCGATCTTGAAGCATCTCGCATGAACAATCCGTGCATGCAAATAGCACATACATACACATACGCATACACACACATATATACACATACATACACGCATGCATCTACACAACACGTATGACTCATACGTCAGCAAATACAACGCCCAGTGCTGTGCTATCCGCATACTTATACCTTCATGAATTTGATCATACATACATACACACACACACACACACACACACACCGACAACTCATCCAACATACGTTTGTTGTCTGAAAATGGCTGGAAAATAATTCCACAGAATGTTGAATCGCTTGAGTTTAGTGTATTACAAATCGGTGATCATACACCCACAGTGCTATCAGAGCTATCATTTATCCTTTATCTTCCCAGTTTGTATTAACCTCTGGGGGTAATTAAGCAATTTCGGGGGTAATGGAGGAGTGAGAGAAAGATGTGCTTCAGTTTAGCCATATATATCAATGTTGAGAACATTTTGTGAAATAGGTGGCATACTTAATATGGCATGATAAATTGTGTAACAAGCTGAAAAAGGTTGGGAACCACTGAGCATATTTGTACGTGCGTACGCCAGTGGTTCTCAAACTTTTCCTGTGTTGGCACCGTTTTCAAATGAGCCGTCAGTTCTCGCATCCCTGGATTTTGGAAATCTTTATGAAAAAGATCAAAATACAAACGGTGTTATAACAAAACTGGTTTATTCATTCCTTCTTTCCTTCCTTTCTGTTTCCTTCATGAAGATTAAGAACAAAATTTCACAAGAAAAAAGTTTGTCAGGCTTTCCAGTTTTTTAAGAAAATCTTATACAGGTAAAAATATATATTTTCTTTATTTTTTCACATGAGTGCTCGCACATCTTAGTGAGCAGACTTGCACTGCTGGTTGTAAGAACGTCGTATCGTGGAGCAATTTCAGCATGATAATGATATCTTACTGTTTGTCTGTCCACAGCACGTCAACAACGAACATGTTTCGTGCAATCGCAAGTCGTTCCGTTGTTTGTGGCGCGACTGCCCTCGCGAACAGAAACCGTTCAAGGCGCAGTACATGCTGGTCGTTCATGTCAGGACCCACACCGGCGACAAACCCAACAAATGCTCGGTGAGTTATTATTATTATCATCATTATTAATTACAGGCAACTCCACAGTGGCATGGGATGAGTACAAGCGCTATTATCACTAAGCGGTCGCTTCATGTTCCAGAAGCGCCCAAAAGATAGTTTAGATAGCTTGAGAAATCGAGATAGTTTTTAGTCGACTCCGTTCTGATCTTACTTCCTTTAAATGTCTGCTCTTTTCTCCCGTGCAGTGGCGGTTTTACTTATCAAGACAGATGAGTGCATAGATTGAGTGTGGTTATTTTCATCGTTCAGAACGGTTAGTGCAGTAACATAGATAATTAATTTCAGCTAGGGAAGCCGCGGTTTCAATGGAGTCTCAATGTGGACTCATTGTGCACATTTTTGTCATTGCAATTTCATTTCTGCTTAATTTTAGCAAATTGAAATCTGCAATCCCTCGAGAAGGAACAATTTCTGATGGCTGAGCTGCGTATTCTTATTTCTACAAATTTCGTTTTTATTGTCTACCATCCTGTCATCATTAAATGTCAACTATATTGTCAGTCACTGTTGTTCCTTGGTCCTATATTCATCCCGTTTCATGTTCGGTTCCGTTCCGTCTCGCATTTTCCTTCTTCTATTGACATTCTGGGTGGAGTTTTATCAAATGCCTCCAATTCTCTCGTCAAATGTTAACTCTTATTTTAGACACAACATGATTATCCTGCGCATGATTAGTTGAACCCAAAACGAATTCAAGTCATCAAGGTAGTATTGCCTGAACTTATTCGCCATTGTCTGGTTTTATGCTGTCATTCGAGGCTCATATTTGTTACATGTTTGGCCCAATAAGTTATAAAGATATGCATTTCACAGACGCCATTATGTGCATATTGTCACCAGCCATTTCTAGTGAATTATTCATGTGTGCGCGTTCAAAGCAGATGTTCAAGTGATATTTGCATTCCACATATGTCCTTCGCACGAACACTCAATTTACTATTTTTTTGCTCGCTGCAGGGGAATTCCCCGCAATATCGTTGCAGCTTTGGTTCACTGATTTCATCTTGCAAGGAGCATCACGCACGCACACACACACACACACATACACACAGCAATACATGTGCGCACCCAGTGATTGATTCCAGCATGGAGCGATATGCTAGCATGTCTATATGCCGTTCTGTACGCTTTCATGCGTTATCGACTGAAATTGTGATTTGGAAAATACCTTCATTGTCATCATGCCTTATGTTTAGCATTATCTTTCATTAGCGTTTCCTTATCCACTTGACAACGCCTTAATTCCCCAACAGAGTGAAATTAGTGGTCGGACAGAATGACAAATGTGTGTGTGTGTTTATCAATTCGAATTAGTTTATTTTCCTTTCTAGTTACTTCCTCAGATTTAATTTGATGAAAAGTATAATTTATAGGATTTATCAGCGCTGTTGTGGAAAATGAAAACTTGGCTCATTCTAAGACACTCCTTCGTTTTGTTCAACCCTCAACTAAATCCAACTACATATATATCTCCCAGTAGACAATTGCCTTTTGCATTCCACAAGCCTACTCATCCAACAATTATCCACAACAAGTCTCCGTTCTCGGCAAATGAACTAGACACCAATTCTGCGAGCAAGGCGACCAGCTGCACGAGGGGAACGATGATCAGACGACACCGGGTGTTGGTACTGGTTCTGGTTCCGGCACGGTGTTCTCTTCGCCTCAGTGTCAACAGTGTCACGTGTGCGCCGGAAATGTCGACAACCGGAACATATGTGCGCATGTGTGTGTGTGTGTGTGTGTGTGTGTGTGTGTGTGTGTGTGTGTGCGCATGTGTGTGCGCATGTGTGTGTGTGTGTGTATTTCTTGTACACCACAAGCGGCGGGCAGGCGTGCAAAAACCGAATGCATTAAGATACACAAACGTGCGCGCCCAACAGAGTGCTAGAGTAAAGGGTTGAAGTCAACACATACACGCACGTGTGTGTGTGTGTGTGTGTGTGTGTGTATCCGCTCATTACGCCGGGTACCCTGTTGTCAACGGTGTCAAACACACACGCACACACACATACACATACACACACGTGTT
This sequence comes from Sacculina carcini, assembly GCA_916048095.2. NCBI lineage: Eukaryota > Metazoa > Arthropoda > Thecostraca > Sacculinidae > Sacculina > Sacculina carcini. The sequence goes on along the minus strand of OU696583.1, from coordinate 273,140 downwards.
CATTAAACACACACACACACATACATACATACATACATACATACATACACACCGACAGCAACACTGTCAATGATAATCAGCAACGTGTGTGTGTGTGTGTGTATGTGTGTGTGTGTGTGTGTGTGTGTGTGTGTGTGTGTGTATGTGTGTGTGTGTGTGTGTGTGTGTGATGCGTGTCTTAGGTTTCACAAGCTATACCGCCATGTCCAAACACACACGTACACACACATATGGGCAATGAATTTTTGTGTGCACATCAAAAGTTTCTGCGCTGCGGCACACACACACACACCCATACACACACACCCATACACACACACACCCATACACACACACACACACCCATACACACACATACACACATACACACACACATACATACACACACATAAACACACACACACATACAAACACGGTTGTCAGCCATCAGCTGCTAGGTGTCTGGTGTCAGTGAGTCACTGGCAGAGTGACTCATGTGACTCGTGTGACTCGCAGTAGTGGACACGCTCATATGTGGCTGTCTAATGATATCCGGCGACGTGATGCGTGTGTGCATACCGACACACAAACAAACAAGTGTTTGTTGATGCTCATACAAACAGAGCGGGGGTGTTTGTTGTGTTTACTGTCACCGAATATTAGGAATATGCAATAAAAAGCTCCTTATCACATTTGACGTGTAAAAAGAATTAAATATTTATCATGCGTTTCTTGTTTTATAGCCTGGTTTTGTGTCTTCACTACTTTTTCGTTTTTTATTCAGACTTTTTTAGCAAATCAAAAACTCATGCATTCATTGCGTTTGTGGTTTTCTGTTTGTGAGAATTTTCCCGAATTCCCAGTGTAAAATGTAAATTTCGTCCATATTTTCACCATCAATTCGGACAACATTCAGCAAATTCATGCAAATACTGGAAATAGTAACGGCCTATTGCAATGCACCACTAAAATACCACTAAATGTCACACATACACATGCACACACACACATACGCGTGCACGATATGTCCACCTAATGGCAACGCATTTAGTCAGAGCCGTAGCTAGGTGTTATGGGACTCCATGGGTCCTATTCAAAGTTACCATGCCATCTTTTAAAGCTCACGCCAGTCATTGAATATTTTCTTAGGTAGCACCTCAACCTGAAAGCGCGCTCTTGAATGCACAGTTATCATTGTTGTTGCTTAAATCGGCTGCAAGAAAATATCTGTCTTTTCTGTTTTTGTGAATATGCAAATATGTTGTGTTGTTTTGCAATGTACTCTCTGTATTATTGTCACTGTTCTTATTCGTCGCTGTTGTCTCTGTTTCGGCCAGTTTGAGGGCTGCAACAAGCGCTACAGTCGGTTGGAGAATCTCAAGACTCACTTACGCAGTCATACCGGCGAGAAGCCGTATTCTTGCGAGTTTCCAGGATGTTCGAAAGCGTTCAGCAACGCCTCCGACCGAGCCAAACATCAAAATCGCACGCATTCAAGCGAGGTGAATGAGCGTCTCCGCGCCACATAATTTATCTCCTGCTGAAACATTGCTGATATGAAGATTCAGTGTACCCCGGATATATGAGAGTTGTCGGGAGTGGAGAAAATGTATATTAAGGCCTGGGTTCTCTTGTATCCTGGTCTCTCATATCCGGGGTACATTGTACCACGATAATTGGTTTAATTCGAAGTAAATAGATTAGTTTCACTGCTGGTATGTGATTTGATATGTGAGTGTAATCATGAAAAATAGATAATTACAATGTTTTTTGTGATCCGTGCATGCTTCGGAAAAGATGTGAGTACGAAAAAATTCCCACCAAAACTTGTTGCAACTGTTCAGTACTTGTGTAACTTTTAGAACTTTATATTTGTATAATATAGCTAGCGTTCAGAAATGTGCGTTATTGACTCATTCTGTTCCGGAACTTGACCGATTTTATAGACGTATTGTACTTATATGCTAATTGATTGTGCTTGCAAGTCAGCGTTGTTTTTGCTTCTTGTGCTCACATCACTTGTGTTGGCGTTCAGAAACCATACGTGTGCAAAGTTCCCGGCTGTACCAAGCGTTACACCGACCCGAGCTCACTACGCAAACACGTCAAGACCGTGCACGGCCCGGAATTCTACAAGAACAAACGCCACAAGGGCTTTGTCGACGACAACGGGGCGGCCATTTACGGCACCGGATCTGGCGCCAGTCCGCTCGACAGTCCGGCCGGAGCTCATTCGGGCAGCGATGAGCACAAGATCACGTCGGCCAGCAGCCCCAGTGTGAGGTCCGATGAAGGAGGCTCGCCGTGTCCGGCCAACCAGCTGGCCGGCTCTCCGGCAGCCCATGTCGGCGGAGCAGTGCGTCACGCGTCATCGCGGCCCGGCGCCGTCCACCACCACCGGCCCATCAGCGACAACAACGTCAGCACGACGCACGCAGCACGAACGGCAAGGTCGGCGGGCGGCGGAAGCTCGGGCCGTGTGAGGTCTACAGGAGCGGCGGTCGCAACAGGCGGCTTCGACGCCGTCTGGGAAGTGGCCGCCGGCGAGCAAGACGTGGTGCAGGTAGGCCAAATGGTGCCGACGACACACTGCACGCACGCGTCATTCAATACATTTTTGGCGGCGAATGTCCCATTCATCCCATTGTCCTAGCCGACGCAGCATCCTCTTCATCACAAATTTGCATTATTAATTTCGTCTCAAATTTAATATGTTTGTATTTTGTATGCTTGTCCATGACGTGCTGCAAAATGTTCCTACATTCCATTTGTTCGTCGGTTTCAATGGTATTCACCGCATCCGAAACTGAGGCAGGAAAGTGTTATAACGCAGTGTGGTACTCTGGTGCTCTTGTCGCAGGCGCCCATTGCTGTTTTGTCGGGAGTGTTCGGCGAGGACGGAGCGCCTCAGATGTCGGCACATCACGACTTCACCGGCCGCGCTTACAGACCGCGAATCCAGGCCAAAGCAGGTCTGATTCCACATGGTAAGTCTCTTATTCCGGCGCATAGCTGGCATTTGCCAATTGTCTATGGCTTGCTTTTGTCCGCGTGATCCCTGGAGTGGACCAGTCGCGGCGCCAGCATTTTTCCGGTGGGGTTCGAATGGGGGTCTATGTAAGTATGATGCGGGGGCTTGGTGAAGCAGGGGTATAGCCGCGAAATGTTCATGGTCAAACTTATTTTGGGGGCTCAGGGAGGGCTTGACACATTTTTAGGGGGCTTCACTCCCTCCAAGCCTCCTTGGTGCCGTCACTGCCCTGGAGTGGACCACTGCCAATTTTGGCGTTGTTCCCTTCAAATACAACTAAACTTTCTTGACGATACAATTCTTCATTGTGCAATCGCTTTAAATATTCTTATTTCCAAAAAGCGTACTGCCATCACGAGTTTCAATAGACACATGGTACACTTGACAGGCATGCGGACATCCAATGTGTCCGAGATCAACTATCGGCTGCAGCATCTGCGAATGACGGCCGGTGCCGGTGGATTCGTGCAGCAGCCGCTAACCGACTGCGCGCGCCGGCACAGCTACGAACTTCCTCAGCCTCCGCAGCCTCCTCCGTCCTCAACGTCGTTGCAATTCCACCATCAACAACAACAACTGCCCGTGCACCCGCATCATCTGTCACGCGGCCACACGTCCTCAACCACACACCTGCTCGCGTCGCAGCAACATGCCGTGTCGGCGGCCGGCGGCGGCGGTTCTCCTCTGCTGCTGGCCGATCCTCGCCGCGACAGTGCCGCCACGGCCAGCAGCTACTACGGCAGCATGAGTGGCAGTGGCGGCGGCGGTGCGTGTAGTCGTCGCGTCTCGCAGATGTCCAGCAGCTCGACAGCGGCGGCGGTCGGCACTAGCGCCGGCACTACCGCCGGCAGCTACGCGCCGCTCTCCGACGCTGCTCTGCGTCGGTGCTCGCAGCTGTCGGCCGCCTCCTCGGGAGTGTTCAGCGGCGCTCCGCTGGCCGACTCGCGCCGTGGCTCGCTGGCGTCGGTTGGCTCGGTGTCGGCTGGCATGGGATCAGGGGCGGTGCTCGTCTCGCCCGACGGTCGGCCGCTAAATCGCCGCTACACCGGACAACTGAATCATCATCAGCATCAACAACAACAACAACAACAACAGCAGCAGTTCGTTGACGCCAATCTAGTGATGCAGGTGCGTCGTGGTCTGTTTGATCTGGCAGTATTTCGTGATCTGCCACTGACTATGCTGGGCTTATTGAATCATTAAAGTGGCTGTATCGATTACAGCGACACGGTATTTGTATGTGTGTGTGTGTGTGTGCTTGTGTGTGTGTATTGCGCGTTCAGCCACAACATATGAACATGGCGGCAACGATGAGACAGCAGCCTGGAGGTGCGATGGTGGCGGCCCCTGGCGGATATCACTTGAATCACCAGCACCAGCAGATGCGGCGAGCGTCCGATCCTGTTTATCCGATGCATCGCCAACAGCCGGCCGTTTCTTTGCACCACCAGCCTTGCAACGGCGCTCTGCATCTTCAACAGCCCGTGCATGCAGCGTCGCAGATGAGCGCCAGACGAGGCAGCGCGCGGGCTCGCTTTGACGGCGCGCTGCAGCAGTTGTGTGAAGAGCCGGCAACGTACGGCAGCGAGCAGCCGCTGGAAGACGTGCTCGATTATCTGCAACAGGTGGCTTGATTGGTCTATGTTGCAATGCAATGTGCTTACTGTAATGTATTGCATTTCACATCTTTCCACATAACAGTTGCTGGCATGGACATTGCACATTTATGCATGCATGATTATACAGTTGTACAAACGTAATAAAATTGTTCTTCTAATTAAAACACATAAGATAACAACTTAATAGTAATGAACAAACAATTAAACACCGAAACAACAACATTCAACAGACACCAACGCCGACAGACAGACATCAGACAACAGACATCACTGTCCCAAATTCTGTATTCACTGTTCTACGCTAACTCCACTACAGGAACTATGGAAAATAGCCGGAAAAGCCACAACGCAAGTCGTGTCCATTGTTTGTCACTCAGTGAAATAATCTTGTGCGTTGACAGACGGCCGGTGCGACTGCACAGCGAAGTCCCGTCAACTGCGCCGTGCCAGCCGCCGCCGCTAGAGACGCCGCACCCGCCGAGCCTGCCGACACGAGCTTTGCAGCATCGGCCACCACTCCGGCACAGTTTGCATGCACGTATCCGACGAGCTACGGCGCCCGACCCACCGCACCATCCGGCCAACCAAGTCCGGCCATCGGCGGCTACGGACAAATGGCGAGCAGTCCGTCGTCTGCGGCCGCCTCCGGCTTTCCGTCCGTCATCGGTCAATACGGCGACAGCAGTGGCGGCGGCGGCGCTATGCCTGTCTACCAGCAGCCCGTGCACACGTGCGGCCACGTGTACACCGGCAGGGAGCCGGCCGACGCAGTGCCGGCCGTGTGCCGCCAGCCGTGTCCCAGCTGTCAGCGCCGGCAGCTGCAGTGGGCCGCCGGATGCATGCCGCCGGAACTGCCGCAACAGCAGCCGGCGGCGTCGGCGTTCATGTCGCGCGATTCCTACAGTCGCACGCTGAACTACGTGCAGCGTTGTCGCCAGTGGTCTCCGACTGCGGCGGCGGGAGTCAGGACTGCCGCAGTGGACGTGTCGGACGCGCCGGCCAGCGACGTGTCCCCGATGGACAGCGCCAGCAACGTGGCGCCGAACGCGACGGTCCCGGCGTCCGGCAATATGGTGGTGCACAGCATGAGCACGGCCATGGACGTGCTGGCCCACGAGAATCGCTACCTGAAGATGTAGACTCGCCGCAGACGGCTGTTTGAGGCTGAGCTAATGGCTCAAGTGAAATACCGTATTTTCCCGTGTGTAAGAGATCCTTCTGCATTAGAAACCCCTCCATTTATTAAGCGAAAATACTGGCAGGAAGTTTTTAATAATGAATAAATATATTAATAATGGAAATCATTATATTTCTCATCACTCTGATCAGAAATAGATGAAACAACTATCAATGGCTGATAACAGATATTTTGATCAGCTACAATTCAATTTTGAATTTGTACACGCTTTCATTGAATGTTTCATCAAATATCGGTAAAGACTAGTGCTAAAAGAATTACTTCCATGTACAAGCCACCCCCTGGTTAAGGTGAACATTTAGACCAACATTGGATCTCTTACACACAGGAAAATCAGCAGCTGTTAGGTGGCAAGTGTTTTGTGGTTGTTAAGTGTTGTGTTGTGTGGTTGTTAAGTGTTGTGTTTTGTGGTTGTTAAGTGTTGTATTGTGTGGTTGTTAAGTGTTGTGTTGTGTGGTTAAGTGTTGTGTTGTGTGGTTGTTAAGTGTTGTGTTGTGTGGTTGTTAAGTGTTGTGTTGTGTGGTTGTTGGTCGGTTCGCATAGCTCGCTTAGTTGACACATCTGCTCAATCTCATTGATCGTTCCTGCCTCGTTATTGAATTGTTGTCGTGATTTGCCGCTGTGCTTTCATATATTGCGCAAGGGGTGTCAAATGCTAGCTCGCTTTGTTGGTTCGCTTTTTTGTTTGTTTTGGCTATTTTGTTGTTGTATTGTTTCTCTCCGGATACCTCACATATACAATCAATGTCCAACGTGGAATTTGGGGCCCATACAGTAACAATCATGTTTTCTCGTTCACACAAACAATTTTAATATGTTTTACCACCCCGGTTGAAGCTAATCCGGTGACATTTTTCAAAGTTTACTGTAGTTATTTTTCAAAGTTTGCCTTGCCTTGTGAACGGTCCAGTTTGTTGCGAGAATATGGGACGATTGTTTGTTTGTTCGGCTAATTGGTAGCTGCCGCATGTGCCATGATGAATAACTGTACTCTTGCACGTATTCGCTGAATGAACACGTTGGCAAGACGTATCAAGTTATTCTTACAGTAACACTGCATTTATATGTGAGCGTCTCAGTTTGTGCATGTTTGTGTATGTCAACAGTCGGTGAAATTAGTAATGTTTGTACTGATGCCATTTTTTCGTGCAAATCTTGCCAATATTGCCTCAAGCGCGACTTTATTTTGGTGTTTATGTATGCTTGCGAAAACGAGTGCTTGTTTTTGTAAATTTCTACGCATGTCGTGTGTGCGCGTGTGGGCAGTCATAATAAACAAGGATTGTCATTAAGTGTTTGACAGTGTTTAAAATTCAACATGTACGCAATGATACTTTTTTCAAGGATACTTTTTCACTTTTCAACGTGTACGCAAGGTTACCTGTAATCAATGAAGAACAATTCAACGCCATACTACAATTCAACATACACACTACAATTCAACATACACAAATACATACACCCACACGTCCACCAGTAAACGATCCCACAGGTACACACAGTCACACCAACACACACAGACACACCAATCGAGCTTTCCACTTGAACTAACCAGTGGTCTCCAACATGATACACACAATAGCAAGAGTCATCAATGTCAAGGCAAAGTCCACACGGACTCAGCCATACGCATACACAGCACATACACACGACACACGCACACGCTCACACACACGCACACACACCAGCACTCTCATTCTCTAGTACACTGAAACAATGTAAATCGCACACACAAATACATTACCTTTAGTGATACGCTAGGACAGTGTTTCCCAACCTTTCTCAGTGTTTGCACCTCTTTCAAATCAGCACTCATTTCTCGCACCTCCTTTATACCCGCAAGCAGTTCTCACACCCCCTGCGTTCTTGATAAATATACGAAAATATAAAAATACAAACGAATTAATAACAAAACTTTTTTATTCAATATTCATTCATAAAATCTCTTACGAATCTCTTGAGAAGATTAAGCAAAACTACGTTTTTTGGGAAAAAATATAATGCATAGGTTAAACATAAAAATATTTAAAAAAACAAATTACAGGAATCCTCGCACCCCATAGGAACCAGGCTCACACACCTAGGGGTGCGAGGCGCCCGAGGGGAGCACCCCCTGTTAAGAACCCCTGCCCTAGGAACTAGGAAATCTAGGAAAGCTAAGTCTGCGACGTCACAGTGCGCGCAGAGCAGAAATTAAGAATCTGGTCGTTGGTATTTGCGTGTTTATGTGTTGGTTCTAAGTGCAAGAGTTGTTTTTCTAATAAATTTGAACCAAAGTTTAAGTTAGTGCGATTTTTAGGGTTTTTCTTGGAT
>OU696583.1:242500-260000 GCA_916048095.2 Sacculina carcini | reverse complement strand
AGGCAATTTGAACGTGTAGTTGATTTGATTAGTAATTTGTTATTCAAGCGAACAAACGCGCGCGCGGCGGAACTGCAAAAACATTGGCACGAAATGTTCATTAAAAGTGAAAAAATGACGTTTTGCCGTTTGTATTGAAGCTATAATTTTACGTATACAATTTTAGTGTAGTTGAAGTTTTTATTTCATCAAAAGTTTTTGCCGCTGAAATGTAATGAAATGATTGCAATTCAATCAACCTCGCACTTACACACACACACACACAGACACATACACACACACACACACACACACACACACACACACACACACACAGAGACACATACACACAGACACACACACACATTGGTGGCACTTGACACGGGTGTACTGTGATTGAGTCAGTGGGTTTGTTGACACTGCCTGCCTGCCTGGCTGGCCCGGGCGATCAAACAATGGATTTTTTGTGTGTGCAACAGGCGCCTGTTGTAGTTGTCATACGAGCCATATTACACACACACACACACACACACACACACACACACACACACACACACACACAAACAGCCACCGTGCAATCAACGCCACCTAGATACCTAGTAGTCTAGGTGGCGTTGGTGCAATTAAGCCAACACACACACATATACACACACACACACACATATCCACACAAAACATAAATCAGCATACAAGCAAATTAGTGTGTGTGTGTGTGTTTGTGTGTGTGTGTGTGTGGAAACTTGAGGACATCAACCCGCATATTCTACTCACATTGCCGTGTGTGTGTGTGTGTGTGTGTGTGTGTGTGTGTGTGTGTGTTGCATCGATCGACGCGCACATGACGTCACGCCTCCTGCAGCAGTGGCCGTGCAGTCGGCTAGAAGCTGCACCATACAACAGCTGATTGTCGGCGGCGTGTCTGCCGCATTGCCGCCCCCGTCTGCAGGCTGAGTGTGTGTGTGGCTCCTGTGTGTGTGCAACTGTTCCTGCTGTCAGCTTGCCACAACTGCTGTTGTCGCCTGCTTTCTGTTTCTGCTTGGTTTCTGCTTGGAGTTTGCTACTTTCTGTCGTTCATTTCTGCTTGATCTGGTGCCAGGCAGAAATTGAGCCGATGACGTGAATCTTGCGGCTGGCGCTGAGCAGAATCACATACTGCTGGCGGTACATACACGTTGACACACACACACGTGCCTGATGCTGATCGACTGCTGCAGGCTGATTGAAGGCTGATTGAAGACTATGAGTTTCTGGCACGGCCGCTGAGCGATATCAGGTGAGATGACGCGCTTGATCCAGGCGACATTTTGTTAGAAATATAGCCGCTAGTAAGTGTTGTTTGGATGTTCTCAGTGTTATTGGCACCAGCTAGGAATCAGGTTAGCACCATCTAGGGGTGCGAGCAGTCCCGGTTAAGAACCCCTGTTGTAAATTGTATATATTAATCATCAATTATGTTTAATAGTGAATTTACTGGCACCAACAAGTAATCGTGTGCTTCATTGTTTTTTCCTCTTTTGGTTTTTTATCAGGATGAACACTGCAGTGAATTCCAGATTGTCCAAGTAAATTACTGGAACGCATTAATTTATATTAATTTGGCCGTGTTATTTGATCTTGAGACTGCAAAATCTGCTGAGCTTGGCTGTGGCGTCTTCTCATACACGTCCTCTATTTACACCTCACGAGCGAACATTGGCCTAGATCCTCGGGGTATGGGGGTATATATAGTGAATGAAATTAAATGAAATGTATTACCTCCTTTGCTATCAAAGTATAGGCTTGAGATGCATGGAAGACAAATATACATGTAAATACGATACAACCTTCACAATAACTGCACACACAGGCTCGTACGCAGGTGAAGACAGCATAATCAGCAATACAACATTGTCGTGTCAGCATTCTCAACCCAGGATTAAACAGCGCACTGGTTCAACCGATGAGTGCGCAGTCATGACGAAAACTGTTTGATATTGGCGGCTGTTTTGACGAAATTTCGTAGTCGGTTGAAAAGTCGCCGGGCCGAAAACTGGAATGATCTAGCGCAGTGCTACTCAAAGTGTGGTACGCGTACCGGTGACGGTACGCGAGCCATCGTCTACCGGTACGTGGAGATTTTCCAGAAAAGAAAGAAACAGTAGTCAAACTCCATGCCACGGGAGACTGCCGGAATATCTGACTCGGTTTTTTATGAATATTACTATTATTCTACTATTATTATCAATATATGAATATTACTATTACTATTTACTGAATATTGCTTCACTTGCCGGTCCCTGACACATTGAAAAAAAACCCTGCCGGTCCGCCACATCAGATAGTTTGAGAAGCACTGATCTAGCGGACCATGATGATTCTGAAGTGGCTCTCAACTCGACAAGAGAACCTGATTGACGCGTGTCGTGACAGTGGTTCTTGTATTGAAGTCAGCCTAATTTGTTGAGGCAATTTGACGTGGGTGTCCTAGCGGCTAATTTGAAGATGAAACGACAGCTACGATTATATCCCCGACAAATTGGCTGGGTGGTATGAATATGAAATTATTCACCCCAATAATTCTGCTGAGTTCAAATCATTGGGTATATTGTTATTAAAATCAGCATAGCGAAAAGTTTATGTTATGCTGTTAGCTTATGTATGCTCTAGTTTAAGTTTATGTTAGTTTACCTTATGTTCTGCGAGCTCCTCCGGAGGAGTAGAACTAATATATTCATAAAGAATAAAGAAAAAGTAACAATACACCACAAGGTGGTGATCAGTGGCAGCGCCAGCATTTCTACGGAGGGGACTAAGAGAAGAAATGCGGCTGCTTGGCCAAACATAGGGTGGCCATACTGGCAAAATGTAAAACGAGTATGCTCTTGTGCACGCGCAAAAATGAGGATATATTGACAAATTGACCCTTTTATGGAGCGATTACCAATGTTTGTATAGACATTTTTTCAAGGCACGGACCAAACCATTATACACTCGCTGAGGAAACATATCGAATATAACTACTCAAACTGTGCCAACTCCGACATTTTAAGCATTTTACAAATAGAATCCGAACAGCCCCCAAATATTAGCACGTCCGGGAAAAAGAGAAAGTACGCTCGCCCTGCCAAAACTTCACAACTACACTTCAAATGTGCATGGTGAGGATTTTTGGAGGTATAGGGGGACTGGACACATTCTTGGGAGAGCTCATCCCACCTAGACCTCACCTTGGTGCCGCCACTGTTTGTTGTCACGTGTAATTGGCCAAATGTGTCATCCTTGAACAATGCATAATGGCTGTCTTCCTCTCAGGGCCTCGACACAAATCTACACCGTTGCAGGTGGAACCAATAAACGATGGAGTCGTATAATATGAGTTGTATATAACTCGTATGTTCCATTTCATAAGGCGGTATCATATTGATATTTGACCTAATATCGCTTTGTTCTGAGAAAAATACTCCATTACGATGTCGGGCTGGGTTAAATTAGTTTTGGCGTGTGATTTCAGGTTCTTGTCGTGCTTTCGGAGAGAAAACAGTGATGATTTGTTGTCAAGACGATTATTTTGATCAACAGACGAGAGAATAGTCCAGCTGTTTTCATCTTACATTCATTCAATCAACCATTAATTGTCTTCAAAAGCTCTTGCATCGCGCCAATTTTGCGATATGTCTTCCAAATATGTATAAATAGCATGCAGTTTATTAAGCATTTAAAATGGTCCGTGTTTAATCGTTATACCGGGCTACTAGGAGCCACAGGCAGGCGACTTCTGTGCCGACTCATTTTCACTGGGGAAATTCTCGCTTGGTCTCGAGGCTTTCTTGTGTCAATACGGACATATTCGCAGCCCCGCACCGCACATGTGCGTGTGTGTGTGTTGTATGTTGTGTGTGTGTGTGTGTGTGTGTGTGTGTGTGTGTGTGTGTGTGTGTGTGTGTGTGTGTGTGTGTGTGTGTGTGTGTGTGTGTGTGTGTGTGTGTTGTGTGTGTGTGTGTATATGTGTGTGTGTATGTGTGTGTTGGGTGTGTGTATGTATGTTTGTGTATGTATGCATGTATGTATGTGAGTGTGTGCTTATGTGTGCGTGTCAGTGTGAGTGTGTGTGTGTGTGTGTGTGTGTGTGTATTGATGCCCTACAAGTGATGATGTGCCAGCTAGTCTATTTTGGTATCGCAAATCTGTGCCCCAATAAGATTTGTGCATTCTTCCAGCAAAGGGCTTCTCGTAGTGATTTGTTGAGTCGCTTTTCCCAGCGCTCTTACAGGTATTCACACTGAATTGCAATATTTAACCCCGCTGTTCTCGGGAAATGGTTTAGTGAGTATTGGCGCAGAAGAAGTGCCGTATTAAAAGTCATACACACCGGTAATATTACGACCATAATAGCTTGTAGTCGTATTTTACAGTAAAGAAACAAATTATGTTTGTCACGTGTGGCCGTGACGATGGCTCTTCACGTTATTTTCGCAAAATAATCCAAAATCGCGTACAAGTCCAAAATCGCCACCCAATGAATACTTAAATATACGAATTGTTTTAATTTAATCATTATGTTTTAAATCTTAGTTTAATTTAACCATAATCCGTCTCAATCAAATTTATCAAGTTTGTCCAATCAAGATTGTAATTCAATCATGGTCAACATGAAACCCTAATATTGCACTTATATTTAAGTTGCAAAATAATTATAATAATTACATAAATACTTAATTATAATAATTAATTGCAAATAATTATGTTCTACGAACTCCTAGCGACCCGAGGGTTGAAAACCACTGATATATGGTCAACTACACTCAATGTAACACGCACGCACACGCGCAAGCAATAACTTTAAATAGAACTTCCATGCATCTGTGTGTTTGTGTGTGCTTGTGTGAGTGTGTGTGTGTGTGTGTGTGTGTGTGTGTGTGTTCCAGTGTGTGTGTGTCAGTGTGTGTGTGTGTCAGTGTGTGTCAGTGTGTGTGTGTGTGTGTGTGTCAGTGTCAGTCTGTCAGTGTGTGTCAGTGTGCGTGCTTGTGTTCATTGCTTATACACATTCATCATTAAAATGGTGCGCATGAGCGCCAAAATGAACGCACATACACGCACAACAACCTTCTACCCGAAACAAAGTGTCTGTTCGATTCATAAGTACTTCCGAAGCACCTTAATTCTCCACGTTATTCTGCATTATAGTTTATAGTGACTTTTGCTTACAACCGAACATTGTTCATTCATTCACTGTGTGTTTGTGTGTGTGTGTGTGTGTGTGTGTGTCTGTGTGTGTGTGTGTGTGTTTTTTTTGTGTGTGCGCAGAATGAGCAGATATGGGTTGTGGACGTAGCAAGTCTACAGTTGGCTCGACCAGCCCCTCGGAAAGTCGGCACAACTCAGATGCTTGTGAGTGTTGTGTTCAAGCGACTGATTCCATCAATTTCTCAAGTCAAAAATTAACAATTATGACCAATTAAACGGTTGGGAAAATTATTTGTTTTACACCAGCAAATTTTTTTTTCGATTTGTTCAATTGAAAATTGATCAAATTGCAAGCAATTTTGCAACGCAAGCGTTTGTTGCAGTACGCCATCATTAATATGCATGGAAAAAGTTGCACGTTTGCGTGTTTGCGTGCTTTCGTGCTTGTTGTACAGAAATCTCGTTTGTACTGCTTGATTATCGTCTAACTTTTCCACATACATAATTCACTATAGCACAACGCCACAGACATACACAACACACACAAACATATACAACATACACACGCACAACGCCACATACACACACACATACACACAACACACACGAACACACACACACACACACACACACACACAACACACACACATACACAACACACACACACACATACACAACACACACACACGCACAACACACACACACACACACACACACACACACACACACACATACACAACACACACACACACACTCACAAATACACAACACACACACACACACAACACACACACGCACAACACACACACACACAATACACACACACAACACACACACAACACACACACACAACACACACAACACACACACGCACAACACACACACACATACACACATACACAACACACACACACACACACACATACACAACACACACAACACACACACACAACACACACAACACACACATACACAACACACACACACACATACACACATACACAACACACACACACACACACACACATACACAACACATACACACACACACACACACAGCAGATGTGAAACTAGGCTCAATATGTATAATTTCATCAAACTTGTAGCAGTTTGCGTGGAGCGGCGAGATAATCCATTAGCCGCTTTTATGTAATCATTCCGTCTCCTTGTTGCGATCTTTTGATCTTACCACCATCACTGTATGTGTGTGTGTGTGTGTCAGTGTGTGTGTGTGTGTCAGTGTGTGTGTGTCAGTGTGTGTGTCAGTGTGTGTGTGTGTGTATGTGTATGTGTGTGTCAGTGTGTGTGTCTGTGTGTGTCAGTGTGTGTTGTTTGGTTGAACGCTTGTATTCAGTCAATTTATTAAGCGTTGTTTGTTTGTATTCACGTACAAATAAACAGGCAACAGAGGGTTATTGCAATACTAATATACTACTACTAATATAAATCTAGCGTTTCGGGGATTCAGCATCAATTCTCGTAGTCAAACACTGTGTCAAATTAGTGAACCAAAAACTTTATATTGTTTCAGGTTTGATTGCTGGAATTACATATTAATCTGATTTCCAATAATTTTCTTAATTTTGAAATATTTATATATTTTTTAATATATATTTTTTTATTCAATATATCTATTCATATTTATCCAGTACATTTCACATCAGATATTTAGTTTCCAGTATAATCTATGCATTGTGCTTTGTTGCAGGTGATACAAACCTGTTGAATGAGACCTACATTGGTGATCACAAGGAGAAGCACATTGTGCACAGTGCGGTGTTTTCCTCGTCCAGTCTCGATCAATTCTACTCGAACTCAAGCGCCAGCAACGTGTGAGTATGTTGCACGCGCATCACCAACACGCTCCACACCAACACGCTCCACACCACACCAACACCACACCACAACACACCAACACCACACCACACCACACCACACCACACCACACCACACCACACCACACCACACCAACACCACACCACACCACACCACACCAACACGCTCCACACCACACCAACACGCTCCACACCAACACGCTCCACACCAACACCACACCAACACCACACCACACCAACACGCTCCACACCAACACCACACCACACCAACACGCTCCACACCAACACGCTCCACACCAACACGCGCATCACCAACACCACACCACACCAACACGCTCCACACCAACACCACACCACACCAACACGCTCCACACCAACACCACACCAACACCAACACGCTCCACACCAACACGCTCCACACCAACACGCTCCACACCAACACGCTCCACACCAACACCACACCACACCAACACGCTCCACACCAACACGCTCCACACCAACACGCGCATCACCAACACCACACCACACCAACACGCTCCACACCAACACCACACCACACCAACACGCTCCACACCAACACCACACCAACACCAACACGCTCCACACCAACACGCTCCACACCAACACCACACCGGGGTTACGACCGTTTTAGCCAACGAACCATTTTGGCCAACCGCTCAGCGGACGAAGTACGATGCGATGAATATCGATGAATATCGACGTTGGCTAAAATGGTACATGTTGTGAGCGCATCTGACAGTGGCGTATCTAGTGACTGAAACTTAAGCGAGTGACCAGCTTGGCCAATTTTTCCTTAGCTGTATGTAGCTCAGTGGCTTTCAAACTTTTGAGCGATTAAAAACTTAATCACAACGTAATCATCGCACAATGCACTGCAACATAATCTCTATCAAAGTATATATCTGAATACATTTTGGATGTTTCATTGACATACTCTTTTGATTTCCAATTTTTTCCTTTTTTTCTCTTTTGACATGTTAAAGTTTCTTTTCATATAAAGTGTCATAGCAAGATGTGATATATATGTGTTATATGTTATATGTGCTCTTCTGTTATAAGAGGTAAGAACGTAAAACTAAATATGGATTTTACGATCAAAAACTGCAATCCGTCCTGAATTAAATCTTAATTTATCCGAGTCATACGCGCCATGAATAGAAACACTTACACTCAATATGCTCTGTATCAAAATATATTGTCAACACTTCATATGACAGTGACAGAGACTTACACTCAATATGCTCTGTATCAAAATATATTGTCAACACTTCATATGACAGTGACAGAGACTTACACTCAATATGCTCTGTATCAAAATATATTGTCAACACTTCATATGACAGTGACAGAGACAACTGACCACGTGATCTGCATGTTTCAATAATAGACGATTTGCCAAGTTTCATTCAATATATGATCAAGTCTCATCCTATAAAAAATTTGCTAACATGTTTGTCATTCAATATTCACAATGAATAATAACAGACGAGGAACGCGATAATTTGATGTTTAAAAACAAAAATCAACAATGGTAATACAGTGATATCAGTTCTGGGACACGCACATCAAAAATTCTGCACAGTTCTGGGACATAAAAAAACAACATATAAAAAAATAAAACACACATCCTCATTGATACGATCGTAGAGTTCACATATGAGATTGATAACGGCTCATAGAACGCACATGTGCGCGGTACTATCTTCATGCTCGCATTATGCTTGAAATTGTTGACCGCGTCAGATCCAGTATGATGGGCTGCATCAGCCGCAGTGCTGTCATCACCATCACCACAGGCGGTAGATCTGTGCACACGACAAGATTTGGCTAAGTCATACGTATGTTCATAGTTCACACACATTCCAACTAGCATGTGAGACTTTGGACGAATCATCTCTGCGTGTCCAGGACGAGGCACAATATACATACAAACACACAGACACCCACACACATACACAGAGAGGTACACACACACCCACACACAAACAGAACCACACAGAGTACAAACACACCCACACGCACAGACAACCACACAGAGGGAGGTGCCAGGTTTCGTCCAAGAGTCCAATGTGTCCAAGCTCTCACGCTCTTTCTCGCTCGTCCACTGTGAGGTTAGGTTAGGTTAGGTAGAGCGTGAGCGTTAGTTTGTTTACCTTGGCACATTGGACTCTTGGACAAATGGGGAGTCGGTCCTACCTCTGTGTGGGACCGACTCCGCATTAGTCCACAGAGGTACACACACACACACACACACACAGAGAAGCGGGACACGCAAAACCGAGTGCGATCACAGCACGACGAAGACGAGGCCAGATCCCGCGGCGTCAGAGCCAAGTGCGTCGACGGAGACATTGGCGCAGCTCTCCGCCTGCTGACATCCAGCGACTGCTTGGCCGGGCACGACGAGGCAGTGACCGCCGAGCTCGAGCGCAAGCGCCCGCCTGCATTGCCGGACGAGCAGCTGCAGATGCATGACGCCGGAACACTGCCGATTTTTGAGGAGCACGAGATCCGCTCCGTCGTGCACTCGATGCCCAAAGGCTCATCGGGAGGACTGGACGCAATACGGCCGCTACATCTCCGTCAGCTCATCGCGCCACAGACGGCTGAAGGCACTGACGCAGCTGTGCACCTGTTGTGTACAGGGTCGCATCCCGGACTTCGTGCTCGGCGCATTCTACAGCGCGCGACTAATCGCATTGCGCAAGAAGTCCGGCGTGCTGCGCCCAGTAGCCGTCGGCAGTGTTTTACGGCGCCTCGCCAGCAAACTAATCGCTGGAAAAATGACGAGCGCAGTCGCACAGCAGTTGCGCCCCGTTCAGCTCGGAGTGGGGTGCAAGCTGGGCTGCCAAGCGGCCGTGCACGCCACGCGCGCTTTCGTCAATGAGGCTAACGGTCGGCATGGTCACATTCTGCTGAAGCTAGATGTGACCAACGCCTTCAACACCCTCAGTCGGCGCGCGCTGATCGACGAAGTCGCCCGTCGTTTCCCCACTGTACCACGGCACCACGCGAATCTGGTTATGTCGCGGTGTACAGCAGGGAGACCCGCTAGGGCCCGTGCTGTTCGCCCTCGCCGTCGACCCAGTGGCCCAGTCTCTCCAGTCGCCTCTGAACGTGTGGTACCTGGACGACGCCACACTGGCAGGCCCCAGATATGTCGTGCTTGCGGACGTAAACCGCCTGGTACCGGCCCTCGGCAGCATTGGCCTCGAGCTCAACGCTGGTAAATGTGAGCTCGTGAGCTTGGGTGCAGCCACTGGCACATGACCAGCAGAGACCGAGCACCCGACTCCTGCCGCAACATCACTGCTCGCTTCAGCCACGATCACGCCTCTATCCGACCTGCATCTGCCCGGCGCACCAGTGCAGACTGGCGGCATTGCAGAGGCACTGAAAGAAACCAAGGCCAAGACGTCCCTGCTGATTCAGCGCTCATCCAACATCGGCTCGCACCCGGCGCTGTTCTTTATCAGCAGGTATGCGTCGGTTCCGCGAGCAATGTATCTGCTAAGAGCAGCGCAGGTGTACCAGGCCCGCGCACAAATGGGTGACATCGACGAACAACTGAGATCGGCCATCAGTGATTGCTGCAATGTCGCCATGTCGGACGACATGCTCCTCACAGCGGCGCTCGGCTGTCAGCGCTGCCTGTCGCCAACCTCGGTTTGCTGCTGCCAGACCAAGCCGTGCGAGTCGGCGTGGCGTTGCGACTTGGTGCCGCAGTGCAGGAACCGCACATATGTCACTGCGGTGCCAAAACTGACAGGTGGGGCCACCATAGCCTCTCCTGCAGTCGCAATTCCGGCCGCCTGCCACGCCACACGGCGCTGAACAACATCATTCGCCGCAGTTTGGCGTCGGCAGGAATCGCCGCGGTGCTGGAGCCACGAGGCCTGGACCGCGGCGACGGCCGCCGACCGGACGGAATTACCGTGTTCCCAGTGAGGCACGATAAGTCGCTGCTCTGGGATGTGACCTGCGTCAACACATTCTGCAGCACACATCTGCTGGACGGCGCAGTCACTCCCGGGGCAGCAGCGCAGGCGGTAGAAGATCGAAAGCGGCGGCGCTACGCAGAACTGTGCCAGCGGTACGATTTCGTGCCGCTGGCCATCGAGACCACCGGCGTGATGGACGACTTCGTCAAGCTCCTGGGCAGAAGAATGAGCGAGTGTTCAGGGGAGCCGCGAGAGCCTGGCGCCTGGCCATCATTCGCGGCAACGCCGCCTCCATTGTAATGTAGTATTGTGAATATGTGTACGCGTTTGTAAATCTACTTGTTTGTTACACACAAAGACACCCACACAGAGAGGTACATACACATGCAAAAAGACACCCACACAGAGGTACACACACGCAAAAAGACACCCACACAGAGGTAAACGCACAAACACACCCACACAGAGAGGTACACGCACAAACACACCCACACACAGAGGTAAACGCACAAACACACCCACACAGAGAGGTACACGCACAAACACACCCACACAGAGAGGTACACACACAATACTACTCACCTCTGCATCTACGCTCCACTCTATCTCGGTAACCACTGGAATCGGATCAACGTCTGGTTGTCCTGCGTCTCTTTCACCGCTGACCGCTGCGCCTACTCTGAATAGCACATTCGTCTCAAACAAAACATCCACAGAAGCTTCGATTGTATACAAGACATTGTTTGACTCATCCATAGAGTCTTGCCAGATCCTCTCCTAAGCGGCCTCATAGAAATGACGACACGAGGTAAAACATAACAAGAGTATTGCCATGTTAACCCACAACCCTCCGAATTGTGTTTGTATATCCTTACGATGCATTTAC
Source organism: Sacculina carcini (assembly GCA_916048095.2). Lineage (NCBI taxonomy): Eukaryota > Metazoa > Arthropoda > Thecostraca > Sacculinidae > Sacculina > Sacculina carcini. Next base: position 248,175 of record OU696583.1, on the reverse strand, counting down.
ACTCGCACGTGGTTGTACAATTTACGTTTATTTACGTTGAACGTTTGTTTCACGCTTATACGTTAACATAATAAACGTATATTTACGTTTACGTGGTTATACATTGCCCAATTTTACAATGTATTATCACCTTTACTTGCTTTATTTGTAGTTGTCGAGAAGCTTGTTGATTTCTCATTTATAATCATATTTGCAGAATATATTTTATCAGATTAAATACATTATCATATAGTTTACGTAGTTTATTTTACGATCACATAGCTTATTTTATGGGCAATTATTTATGTCAAAGAATAATTTAAGGTTTAACATTTACCGGACAAAGACACTGAAATTGACAAATTTTAGCTAGGATTAAATATTTCAAGGTTGTTTTTACTAATAAATTTTACCATTTTCCCACGTCAATGCCATTTTCAATATCTCAAGGACGTTAGTAAATAACACACAATGAGAATATATGAATCCGGACAAAGACACTGAAATTGACCAATTTTAGCTAGAATTTAAGAGTTCAAGGTTGTTTTTACTCATAAATTTTACCATTTTCCCACGTCAATGCCATTCTCAATATCTCAAGGACGTTAGTAAATAACACACAATGAGAATATATGAATCCGGACAAAGACACTGAAATTGACAAATTTTAGCTAGAATTTAAGAGTTCAAGGTTGTTTTTACTCATAAATGTTACCATTTTCCCACGTCAATGCCATTTTCAATATCTCAAGGACGTTAGTAAATAACACACAATGAGAATATATGAATCCGGACAAAGACACTGAAATTGACAAATTTTAGCTAGAATTTAAGAGTTCACGGTTGTTTTTACTCATAAATTTTACCATTTTCCCATGTCAATGCCATTTTCAATATCTCAAGGACGTTAGTAAATAACACACAATGAGAATATATGAATCCGGACAAAGACACTGAAATTGACAAATTTGAGCTAGAATTAAAGAGTTCAAGGTTGTTTTTACTCATAAATTTTACCATTTTCCCACGTCAATGCCATTTTCAATATCTCAAAGACAATATTTTTATATTTTCAATATCTCAAGTTTCAATATTTCATTGATTACATTAGGCTTCACATTAGAATTGTTCTCAAAATTCACTCAAAAACCCTGAAAATTTCCCACAAATGTTTCATCAATATATCTTTAATGTATCAAGACATTATTGATCATTTGCCGCATTATGGATGCGCCTCCCTTCTATAACCGTTCAATACAGACTTCTACTAAAATACAACCAAATAGCCCATCTTACACGTTTACAGATTTTATGGCTTTTGGCGTTATATTTGGCATCCTTAAATCTCGTTTCTACCTAGGAATTTAGGATCTAGGATACCTAGGATCGTTTCTCCCTTACACCCAATAACACACTCCACATAGGCCAAGAGGAATCCAAATGAAAAACATACAGCTGACAGAAAAATTAATGCCCACAAACTACCAAAAATATAAGTTTACAATCCCTGTAGCACTAACTATGCAGTAGGCAGAGTTAAAACCTCTACAGACAGTATAAATATCATACAACCCCATAATTAACCCCAATCACATGGACCGATTTGCTAAAATCAGAATAACAACCCTTTGGCTCAAATAAGACAATCAATGAAATATTAACCTAAGACATCAAAGCATTTTATTGCTAAAATAAATCACCTATCATACAAATACAATAAAAACACCCGAGTTAGCGCACCACAAAGCAACACTCAACGAACCACACACAGGATATGATCAATGTTCGAATTCAACAACACCGCTTTAACCCATCAAAGGGTTTAAAAATAATTTATATTTCACTAAAAATGATGACATTTAAAAACTCACCAAAAACTCAAATTTACTGACAAATAGACAATATTCCTAAAAATATTGAGCATATTTATATAGATTATAGCGGAACCACTAGCGTCACACGTTGCAACATGTTTCGCAGTTTCTGAGATAGTGCTAAATTCAATTTTATGTTACCTGAATTTAAGAAATTGATGAAAATAAATTAACATTTTCAATGACATTTCAATGAAACAATATTTAATTCAAATTGAATGCTTTAATTTATTCTATATGTGAAAGCCTGGACAAACATCAAATGCCCCAAATTTGAAAGCAACTTTGTTTTGCTTTTGATTTCTTTTGTTCAGCGATAATTAAATATATTTCTAAGCATTAAAATTGAACAGACATAAGCAGAGATAAATAAACATTCTCTATTGAGCTTAGTGAGAATAATGTCATTCGCGTCACGCGTGCAACACATGTCCAGTGTAACCGTACAGAAACAGCACATTTCATTTACATACCTGTTTGTATTTAACATTTTACAATTCACGACACTTACCAACTTTGATCCATTACACGAGTATTGCTGATAGATTATCAAAACACGCACTAAACATATAACTCTGTCAGCTAGTCAGCTAGCATCACACAACTGAAATTGAAGCTCTCATTGATATATCACTGTTGACATAACGTGTTGCAACACTGATGCTAAACAAGCTCAAACTGCTACCATTGATCTTGCCAATCAGGACCAATTTTCTGCAACATTGTGTCTATTTAAAGCTTAGGCGAGCAGAAGAGACGGGCAGACACAATCACACAAACATGCACACCCACACCAACACACAACCACCGGCATGCAAATATCAGCGCAAAAATTATTACGCAATGTCTTATCAGTGCAGCAAGAACTGATATTGATGAAAACACATAACTGAAGTTGTCTGCATTAAATATCTTGCCGTCTTAAATGTAAAAGTGCTGAAATGCATATAATATTCTTAAAGGATACCACACTGTAATTAACAAAGTGTACTTACCTCATACTCTTAAACGAAACTCACCATTTCAGCTCAATAACAAGCGGATACCACAACTTTTCTTCGGCAAAAAAATTAAATACTGTATATGTGAATACACACATACAGTCGAGTTATTAAGTCGTGGAAATGTACGTGTCCGCACTGAAACTTACTGTGCATAACCTTACAAGGAAACACCACTGAAAATTAAAATAAAGTAAAATAATGATCCAGTTCAGAAAGGTTATCAAAAATAGCATTTGAAAAATTGGTTTTATTTCAGTGCATTATGTAATGGTCAGTGGAACCACACAAAAAAGGGCGAAAATTGTCAAGGTTAAATTGTACGTCAAATTGTCAAATTGTACGTCTTTGAATGTCACGTTCACACGATCAAAAGTTTGAAAGCCACTGAGCTACATACAGCTGAGGAAAAATTGGCCAAGCTGGTCACTCGCTTAAGTTTCAGTCACTAGATACGCCACTGTCAGATGCGCTCACAACATGTACCATTTTAGCCAACGTCGATATTCATCGATATTCATCGCATCGTACTTCATCCGCTGAGCGGTTGGCCAAAATGGTTCGTTGGCTAATACGGCAGTAGCTCCACCACACCAACACCACACCACACCAACACGCTCCACACCAACACGCTCCACACCAACACCACACCACACCAACACGCTCCACACCAACACGCTCCACACCAACACCACACCACACCAACACCAACACCACACCACACCACACCACACCAACACGCTCCACACCAACACGCTCCACACCAACACGCTCCACACCAACACCACACCACACCACACCAACACCAACACGCTCCACACCAACACGCTCCACACCAACACGCTCCACACCAACACCACACCACACCAACACGCTCCACACCACACCACACCAACACGCTCCACACCAACACGCTCCACACCAACACGCTCCACACCAACACGCTCCACACCAACACGCTCCACACCACACCAACACGCTCCACACCAACACCACACCAACACCAACACCACACCACACCAACACGCTCCACACCACACCACACCAACACCACACCACACCAACACCACACCACACCACACCACACCACACCAACACGCTCCACACCAACACCACACCAACACGCTCCACACCAACACGCTCCACACCAACACGCTCCACAACAACACCACACCACACCACACCAACACGCTCCACACCAACACGCTCCACACCAACACCACACCACACCACAACACACCAACACCACACCAACACGCTCCACACCACACCAACACGCTCCACACCAACACGCTCCACACCACACCAACACCACACCACAACACACCAACACCACACCACACCACACCAACACCACACCACACCAACACGCTCCACACCAACACGCTCCACACCACACCACACCACACCAACAGGATTTGTAAAAATTTGAGATTTGTGAATATTTATTAATTGGAATTGGAATATCTATGGTGCATCTGAGATTTATTTCTCTTTGTCATCGTAATTAAATTTTTTACAAATGTTCAGACATGAAATACGATTGTTTCCTGAAAATATTTTTGCGTTTAAAATCCCAAATGATATAATTACGAATTAGTTATTGAATAGGAATAAATTATATATATAATACAGTTTTTTCTAAAAAAAATAGTTGTATTTTTCAATCGTATCGCATTTGGTTGTACATCGCCAAATAGGGCAGAACAGACGTATTGGAAAACTTGTCAAATTCCAAACGTATTGGAAACTTGTCAAATTCTATTTTCAGCAAGGAGATCTCCTCAAGTCAAGAAGATTTTTTCCGCGAGCTTGATGAGCGAATAGAACAGGTGAGAACATTCATATGCTCACTCATTCTACGCTCATATATTTATACACTCATGCATCCATACACTCATATACTTATACACTCATGCATCCATACACTCACTCACTTCAAAAGTTCGCTCCAATTTTCTCAGCATTGGACATATGAACAGGGACATTAACATGGACATATCAACAGGGACATATTAACAGGGACATATCAACAGGGACATATCAACAGGGACATATCAACAGGGACATATCAACAGGGACATATATACAGGGACATATTAACAGGGACATATTAACAGGGACATATCAACAGGGACATATTAACAGGGACATATTAACAGGGACATATCAACAGGAACATATCAACAGGGACATATCAACAGGGACATATTCACAGGGACATATCAACAGGGACATATCAACAGGAACATATCAACAGGGACATATCAACAGGTACATATTAACAGGAACATATCAACAGGGACATATTAACAGGGACATATCAACAGGGACATATCAACAGGTACATATTAACAGGGACATATCAACAGGTACATATTAACAGGGACATATTAACAGGGACATATTAACAGGGACATATTAACAGGAACATATTAACAGGGATATATTAACAGGGACATATTAACAGGGACATATCAACAGGGACATATCAACAGGAACATATCAACAGGGACATATTAACAGAGACATATCAACAGGGACATATCAACAGGTACATATTAACAGGAACATATCAACAGGGACATATTAACAGGGACATATCAACAGGGACATATCAACAGGTACATATTAACAGGGACATATCAACAGGTACATATTAACAGGGACATATTAACAGGGACATATTAACAGGGACATATTAACAGGAACATATTAACAGGGATATATTAACAGGGACATATTAACAGGGACATATCAACAGGAACATATCAACAGGGACATATTAACAGGGACATATTAACAGGGACATATTAACAGG
>OU696583.1:100000-240000 GCA_916048095.2 Sacculina carcini | reverse complement strand
TGCTTTCTATGTTAGGTTATGTTAGGTTAGTTAGGCTTGGATGGTTAGGAGAGAGAAAGAGAGGCGGCACTGAGGCGAGACCAAACGTACCCGGGGCGTAATATCCCTAGCTCCTGCTCAACACTATAGAAAGACCACATTAATAGATAGGGCACAGAAACTGGACCGAGCAGAAAGCTGAGAAAGAGAAGCAGAAAAGATGACACAGGAGAGATGAACAGGCACGAAGAGGAGAGACGTCGACTTCAACAGCTTTTTACGACGCGTGACGTATTCGCTGCTCGTATTCAATCTCACCATCCACCCCAGGGGAACGCACTTATCTTTATTGACAACATTGATGAAGGAAGATGAGGCTCGCTCGCTATAATGCACATATCATATGACGGTGGATCAATAGCACGCGGTGAATGACATTAGAAAATTAGTAAACAACTTGAGTTGTCTCGTTCGGTGTCTGTACGAACTTTGCAGACACAGTCTGTAGAACAAACAACCGACCTGTTAGAAGCCTACCACTCTTGATAATTGGCTCCGTTTCAAGCTGTCAATGCTTGCGTTATTCGTCGTTTTCAACACTGCGTTTTGTGCAATTTGTAGATTGACCTCATGCCATTCATGACATCTACTGTACAAGATCTGTGTTTGACTATGTATGCTGCGTCATCTTCATGTGTGTGTGTGTGTGTGTGTGTGTGTGTGTGTGTGTGTGTGTGTGTGTGTGTGTGTGTGTGTGTGTGTGTGTGTGTGTGCTTAGGCAGACCTGTGTATGTACTTAGGCAACTTTCATTCGAAAGGCACAAATTCAGTTGCAAATTAACAGAAATATATTTATAACGGTTTTTTATGTAAATATGGGAAGCGTATTATTATATTTATTCCTGAGAAAAGGTAAATTAATTTTAGTTTTCACATTTGATTGCGAGTGGGCTAGCTTTACTTCAATCCATTTTGTTGCTCTTATTCACCGTCTTTCTCGTTATTTGTTGTCATTTGTCTCATCCAAGTACCAGATGCGTGCGTTCAGTGTTGTGTGTTAATATTTGCATTGATTTTTCAGCGTAATTTCAAATTTGCCCATTATAATCATTTTATCATTTTATCATATACTCATTGGCCTTATAATCAAGCTGCCTCAGCCTCATTTTACATGAATGTGAGACTTTACATCTAGGAATTTGTATTATTGATATGCTTATAAAAATCCTCATGGAATTGCAAAATTGCCCCAAAAGTCTCCTGATTTCCATTGAAATACCTCCGCTATATATCAGGCACATAAATAGTCGATATTTCATCGATTCTTTCAGGATATCGATCGAATTTCTGGTTTGTCACACAGGGTGCAGAGCTGGACCAGAGCACACTCGACAAGGAGAACCTCAAGCACGTGCGCTTACTGCTCGACGAATGGCAGCGAGTCACACAGTCACGACCTTTCTCTTCAGTCACGAGTGCTAGCAGCATTGCTAACGGCTCGGCCACTCAACCGTTCATCCGCCGCTGCTCCACCGACTGCTGGTTCAACAATCAGCCAGCAGATGGCACCACCGGCACAACGACCGTCGACGGAACACCCGGTCGTGTCGAGCGTAGCGCCGTCTGTCGGTCGAGTCGTCGTTCTTCGCGCAGTCTGTCGGTGTCGCTGCCGGCGGGAGTTTCGGCTGCCGATGTGACGGCACCGGAGGACGCGCCGACCGACAGCGGCGTGCCCTCGGGACGGCTGCTGCAGTTAGGAGATGCGTTTGTGCACGATCTCAGCGCCAGCGATCCGGACGGCTTTGTGCGACTGAATCGACGTCCGAGCACGTACGAGGAGCTGCCGATTCCTGAAGAGGCCGGCTGCGAGCTCACCCCCGCAGTTGCAGACTGCAGTGCCGGCAATTTGTTGAGGCCCCAGCCGGTGGACCACATGCCCGGATGATACGTCTATCTGTCCGCTATATGCAGACTTATTGAAACTCCACTTGCGCCTCGTGACAACTTTGCTGTTTGTGATTAAACGAAAATGTTCACCGTGTGTCTCACTTTCTTGAACCAACGAATGAGTTAATTGCATTCATACTGGGGTTTCTAGTCTGGTGTAATTTATCATGACACCGCTTGGTGTTTCTTCATCAAAACCATCTAGCAATGAACTCATAAGCTGTTGTAATGAAGAACAGTAGCGGATCCAGAGTGCAATTTCGGAGGGGCTGAATAATTTGGGAGGCTGAATTTTTTTCTCAATGATATATACACACATTTAAAAACGCATTATGCGCCAATATGTTTTGCGATAATGCTGAAACGGTGAAGGCCAGAAAATCTGAGGATGGCGCGCAGAGCGCTCTGAATTCCTCAGAATGGCGAACACCGGTGAACCCAGGGCCATCACGATGTGGAGGATGAGTTTGGCTGACATGTACGACGGCGGGATGATCATGTTTCGCCGGAAGAGCTGGATTTGTAGGCAGATACGTCGCGGTGTCAACCACATACAGTAGTTGACACTCACTGCCGGCTGCTCGAGGCGTTTCCCGACATGTCTGAGGTGAATGTGCATCGGCCAAGGCATCTCCGTGCTGCCGGCCAGAAGCGTCGATGGAGTCGGTACTAGCGATCTACAAAGTCTGCAGGTATCTGAGGGAGTTTTGGCACATTAGACTGAGGCTGCAGCGCATTGGACGCTCTGGTTGCTGCCTGTACCCTCGCACTTCCACTCGGCATCGCAGCAGTGTCGCTCGAGTCTGTGAATGTGGTGGTATTAACCTGTAATTGTCATTGGTGCAGATCGGCGCGGAGAGCTACTTCGCTCAGTGTATTTGAAGCCAGCCGTTTTCTGCATGGTTTGTGAGCCACCGCATATCTGTTCGGTCGTTGTCACGTGATCTGACGTCATTGAGCTTGAGCGCGGTGATTGGTCCGGAGAAATGTAATGATCGTTTGCTCGGTCAAATTTGCAGTCGCTGATTTCACGCATTTGTAATAACCCTGTCTTGCTGTTTTTAGCTGCTCATAATTATGTTGGATTTGGCCAATAGTACTTACCACAAATTAGTCGATGTTTTTAACCAGTGGATTAATTAAATTAGACAGTATTTTCGGAATTATTCTTCAAGGGTGGGTTATATATTTGTAATCGTATTGTGTTGGGTTGTATCGTATTGGGTTATATATTTTAATCGTATCGTATTTGTGAGATTTTAAAAATACTCGTGTACAAATTTGCATAATACCGTATATGTGATTATTATTATAGTGAATTATATTATAACGGTGTTATGAGAATAATTTATGTATCTCGTATTTACAGTCGTTTTCATATTTTGACGTTTGTCTAATAATTATGTTTTGTCAGTGGATGATTCGAATCCATGAAATAATTTAGAATTAATGAATAAAATAGAATTAAATAATTTATTATGCGACTTCAAGGTTCAATCGAAAACCATATTTTATTTCGCTTGGCGAAATTATATTATGCGACAGATCCGATACAATATCACACTGCCGATTAATCGACAACACCGCTCCGCTTCTTGGGGAGGTTTAAGAAGGTTTACGCCTGATACTATGTTATAAACATTTTATTATAATGTCTTGATTTAATTATTACTATATAAAACGTATTTGATTTAATTATTACTCGTAGGCTGTTCTTCGTTGTTTAGATTCATATGACAGCAGTAAACTAGAAGATGGAGATCAGAGCGTCAGTCTTGCGCACACATACATTTGTCCTTGTTCCAGAATAGCTTACATTTTGTTGTGTTGGTTCAGACAGCAGCAGTAGGTTAGAGGCCAGAGCGTTGGGTTGGCACATGCATTCACACATTTATCGCTGTAACCACAGTAGGTGCCCACGCGGATGCTTTCCAGGTATTTTTTGTAACAGAAACTGCTTGCGTAGAAACCGGCATGGAGATGCGTATTCCACTCAGGTACTTATTGCGGTGTACTGTACTAACCTGGTTGTCTCCGTAGTTAATAAGGTCGTGCCCAGCTTGGAGCTGGATAGTGAAGTAGGCGACGCTAGTTAGCAGTATATAAGCGGGTGTACAGTCTACCCCCGCCGTTCGCGGGTATTTGGTTTCATGGAGGTGCCGTGAAGAGCGAAATCCGCGATCGGCGGGATTATAAACCCATGGCAAAATAGCTATTTGGTTCCCTGACTAGGAAAAAGCACTATTTGAGCACTATTTTTTACATACTGTAGCTACATGGAGTAGCTGCATCAGTCACTGACACACTGGGCAGGAGTGTGGCTGGCGATTGCGTGTAGCAGCTTGCAGTCAACAAGACAGTTGGTCGTCGCTGTCTTCCTCTTGTCTTGGGGTGGTTGCTGATCTGGCCCAAGTTGATGGTTGCGGGCGTGACGATGATGAAGAACCAACTTGAAAAAACTGAATTATGGTAGTCTGCCTTGCCCTCATTTCTAGGTGATGATGTTCAGCCCTGTAAGGAGCTAAACAGGACTTCTGAATTTTGCAGATCTCTCTAAGAGAGCATCTATCTCCACCACCCATGACGACATCTCAATCTTCCTGAAGAGCTATCCAATGTTGCGAAGGGTGAGTGGTTGTGTAGTAGCTTCCTCTTCATCACGGTCTTCCTCTTCATCACGGTCTTCCTCTTCATTACGGTCTTCCTCTTCATCACGGTCTTCCTCTTCATCACAGTCTTCCTCTTCATCACGTTCTTCCTCTTCATCACGGTCTTCCTCTTCATCACGGTCTTCCTCTTCATTACGGTCTCCATCTTCATCACGGTCTTCCTCTTCATCACGGTCTTCCTCTTCATCACGGCTTTCCTCTTCATCACGGTCTTCCTCTTCATCACGGTCTTCTTCATCACGGTCTTCTTCTTCATCACGGTCTTCGTCGTCATCACGGTCTTCGTCGTCATCACGGTCTTCGTCGTCATCAGCTGGTTCATTTGTTCCTGAGCCATGCTTATCAGTTCTTCACCAGTTGGCTCCTCTTCATGCGACTCAAGTAGCTCTAGAATAACATCGTTAGTCCTGTCTGTGAAGCCTTCACCACCAATCCTGTGCGCCAAGCTGACTATTTGTTTGACTGGGTCAGTGCTGAAGCCACAGAAGTCATGAACAACCTCTGGCCACAGCTATTTCCAAGAGGCGTTGAGCGTCGATGCTGTCACGCAGTCCCTTTCACCACTTCGATGCCGTCCCGGATATTGTATCCTTTCCAAAAGTCTAGCATTGTCATATCTTCAGAGGCATCAAGTGCACTTATAGCTCTATCATACACCAAGCGTGTGTAGTGAGCTTTAAAGGAGCGTATGACTCCACGATCCATGGGCTGCAGCAGCGAAGTTGTGTTTGGTGGTGAAAATATCACCTTCACTGGAGGACGGTCAAAGTTGACGTTCCTTGTGCTGTGTCCAGGAGCGTTGTCGAGGAGAAGAACAGCTTTGAAGTGAAGGTTCTTGGCTAAGTATGTCTCCACTTGACGCACAAAGTAGTTTTGAAATCAGTCTTCAAATAATGCTGTAGTCATCCAGGCCTTCTTATTTGAACGGCAATACACAGGCAGTGTTGTTTTATTTTTACCCTTTAATGTACGAGGATTTCCTGAACGATGCAATATTAAGGCTTATTAATATTATACAATATCAAAGCTTGCAGCGAAAATATCCAGCAGCATTGCCAGAAAAGAGTAAAGTCATTCTATCCTTGGCCAACTTGTAGCCTGCTAACTGTTTAAGTTCCTTACTCACGTAAGTTTTGCGCCCAACTATTTTGTAGAAGAGTGCAGTTTCGTTAGCATTGAAGACTTGCTCAGGAAAGTAACCTTCATCTGCAATATACTTAGCGAACTTAGATTTGTAATGTTCAGCGGTCTCTGTGTCAGCTGAGCCCATCTCACCGTACCTGTGGATGCCCTGCATCGCCTGCCGCCTTTTAAACCTTTCAAACCATCCCTTGCTAGCGGTGAAAGATGAAGCGATTCCTGTTGAGGATGCAGCTGTTCCCGGCTGGTACTCTGCCTCCTCCTGCAGCTTCTCATAAAGTATAAGAGCCTTCGCGCGTACTGCAGAATACCTCACATCCGTGTGCTTCTGTGTCTGTATATCCATCCACTGAGTTAGTGCTGCCTCCATATTCTCTAGCACAGCATCCCTCACGACTCACACAGGACAACTTGCTACTCACATCAGTGGATGAACGAACGCGGGCTCGTGTTTTCTCCCCAACATCATCAGCGCTTCTGCCCTTATCCAGCTCATTCAGCACCTCTAGCTTCTCCTTCAGGGTCATCACACGTCTTGGTCTCTTCGTTTCTCCTCTGAAGGACACTGCAAAGGGCGTTTGGGTCCCATGATGAGAAAAGTAGGTGAACGCGGGGAAACTGTGACTGCGTGTTGCTCTCCCAAGCAGACGAGTATTAACTAAAACAAACACCAGCGCTACACACGGCCGAGCATCGTCATATACAAATATAAAACAATATAAACTAATTTTATTTAGCACAGACTACAGACTTTACATATCCAGCACTATGATGTGTATAAAACAACTGTTGGCGAGCAAGGAAACAGTCATCATGGTGCAACAAAATGCCGCATGAATCATTGGATCTGCACAAAACATCGGTGAAATATCAGCGAAGCGAATGATTCAGCATTGGAATAATTATTTTTTCTGCGAATACGCGAACTTTCACCAGTGAACGGCGGAGGTGTCGCAAATTAGCTAACCGCGAATCCGCGATCGGCGAGGGTTTACTGTATTTCTCCATTAGGAAGAACGATAGGGCGAGTAATAGCGACGAGGCCATCATGAAGGAAGTGAGTGCGGTGGAGAAGGATAGGGACTAGGCCATCATGTAGGAAACGGAATAAGACTAGGCTAGGAGATAAGTAAATAGTAGGTGAAATACAACTCTTCTACGAATGTACTGTGTTTGAATCGTTGAAATGTTTGAACAATAAGAGTTATGGCGGCACACAACTTCAAGAGGCCTGATCCACGACTTCACCACCAACAACACACCACATCCTCAACATCCTCAACATCGCTGTTACAGGGGGAGCCCTGAGGTGCGCCACTTGTTACTGCATTTCACGCCACCTGGCGGTGCCTGCCAGAACCGCAGTGTCCTGTGCTTATTGTAGCCCTGTGTATGACTGTGTCGTGTTGTTTAACATGACACACAGTATAATTCACATGTGTAATTTCGTGACTACCTAAACGCCACACACTCGTCTTTGCTGTAGTATTTTTAAACTCATTCATGATTCTAGTCAGCCTTCTTATCTTTCTGGTCTCTTCACTGTGGCTACTACTCCTTCTCGTCACCCTCATCCTCTTGTCTCCCATTGAGCTTTGAGTGAATCATCTTGCTCCAATATAGGTCTTTTTCTTTATTTGCTCCTCGACTGTTCCTCAATTCCTCGACTCCTCGACTGTTCGCTTCCTCATGCTGTTCTTTCAGCCACATCCTACTCCTCATTTCGCTCGTCCCTTATTTGTTCGAGATATCATTTGATTCTACATACTACTACTACTATTCTACTTATCATATCCTTGCTCCGTATGCTTCTGCCGTGTTAGTTCATCACCCTTTCTCCCAGTTGCGACACCATCTGGTTGATTTTTCATGTATGTGTGTATGTATGAATGTGCATGTATATGTATATATGCATATATGTATGCATGTGTGTGTGTTTTGTATATGTATGTATGAGTATATGTATCTATGTGTATATATAGTTTTTCCATTTATACTAATGTATGGTTGTGGTTTGTGTTTGATTCATATTTCTGTTTTTGTATACTGTATAAGGTGCGTGTCTTGACAGACGCTATACCAAATACACATTGAAATTCGTGCAGTTGAAGTGTGTGTTCACTGTCCTCGCTCCGTTCACTTCCTCGTCTGTTTTTCTATCATTTAAGAAACGCCAATGGCACTTGCATTTACATTTTATGTGTTGTTTTCTTGAACGCATTGCTTGCAGGTTATTATTATTCTCATACTTCTCATTTGACACGGCAAAATACGCCGTGATTATGTTGTCTGTTTGGCCAAGGGCCGGTGGAAGTGCCGATGACGTCACCACGATCATAATTACAACACACAAAGAGGTCACTTGGTTCATTTCATCGATTCACACTGGTCGTGTATAAATTATTATCCGATAATGACATACACACCGTATCGTATTGCTTAAACACACACACATACACACACAGCGCCGAAATAAATCTAAGCCGCAGAACAGCACAATATTGACTGATTGAACAATAACCACACAGTGTATACTAACTACAGAGATGACTGAAAATTGCACCCGCTCCAATGAACAAAATAATTACGAAAAACCTGTGCTCTCCGTACACACACACACATACATTCACCTACACGCACGCTCTCTTGTAAAGGGTCCGTAATGCACTCACAAGCAAACAGACAGACAGACACATGCACAAGTACACACATAGATTATAAAGATTATTGGATTCACTAAGACTATTGACTTGATCTCTATGCATGGCGGACGAGCAATATGACACAAACTATACACACACACACACACACACACACGAGCTTACACACAAACTACACACACACAAGCTTACACACACACACAAACTACACACAAGCTTACACACACACGAGCTTACACACATACACAAACTACACACAAGCTTACACACACACATACTACACACAAGCTTACACACAAACTACACACAAGCTTACACACACAAACTACACACAAGCTTACATACACAAACTACACACAAACTTACACACACACACGAGCTTACACACACACACACGAGCTTACACACACACACACAAACTACACACAAGCTTACACACACACACAAACTACACAAGCTTACACACACACACACACACACAAACTACACACAAGCTTACACACACACACACAAACTACACACAAACTTACACACACAAACTACACACACACAAGCTTACATACACAAACTACACACAAGCTTATACACACACAAACTACACACAAGCTTACACACACACAAACTACACATAAGCTTATACACACAAACTACACACAAGCTTACACACACACACAAACTACACATAAGCTTATACACACAAACTACACACAAGCTTACACACACAAACTACACACAAGCTTACACACACACAAACTACACACACATACACACACGCCAGACAAGAGCGCGGACACAAATGCAGTGTGATTGCTGTTTGGCGGACAATAAAATGCGAGGCGATTGAATTCGGCACAGTTTGGTGTGACACAGGACGCAGGAGACAGCAGTGCTCATTTATCACAAGACTCCTGCGTCCAGCTGGTCGGCGGGAACAGCCGGCACGCCGCTGACTGTGGTCGCTGCAGGGTTGGTGAGGTGTCTCCTGGTCTGTGTGGGAATGATGAAGCGAACATCGTCGGCTGACAGCTGGTGCGTGACTATCAGGTGACGACGCAGCTCGGCCACGATACAGCACACCTTGCCACACAGCGGACACGTCGTGCGACCCTCGTGCTTCTTCAAGTGATGCATCAGCGAGTTGCGCGACTTGTACAACTTGCCACAAACGCGACACACGTAGTCCTGCGTTCTCGGGCCGGTCTCCGCACACGACCAGCCTTCCACAAACACACCAACAAATACACCTCAACACATGCAAGCGCCGCAAATAATCAACTGCCTGAAACAGCGGTTCTTGACCGGCGGTGCTCGCACCCAGAAAACGTGCGAGACTGCTTCCCTAACGGTGCGAGGATTCACGTGAAAAATGCATAAAATACATTTTTAACCATGTTATATATTTTTCCCGGAAAAAATACTCTAGGAAGTAAACTTCAAGGAACTTTAAGCCGTATGAATACATATTAAATAGAAGTTTTGTTATAACATTGTTTGTATTTGTATGTTTTTATATAGCTCTTAAGAATGCAGGGGTGCGAGAGCTGACGGCGATTTGAAACACTGGCGCCAACACTGAGACAGGTTATGAACCCCTGGCCTAGAAGATTCGTCGTGTGTGTGTGTGTGTGTGTGTGTGTGTGTTGTGCAGGTGATAGGCGAGACATAGGCAGCTCACCCGTGTTATCAAAACAGCCAGAGAAGCCGGTGTCAGTGTTGTGTGGTCGTGCCAGTGATGATGATAGTCCAGTGAGGGCAGGGTAATCTGTCGTGCCTGTCGCTAGCCAGCCCGTCATCACGGCACCACTGATCGCTTGCTCGTTCACTGCTGACACAGGTGCTGCTGGTACAGTAGTAGTAACAGCAGGGGGAGCAGCAGGCAGACAAGACGACATCTCATCATCCTCGCTCAACAACACCTCAGTCTTGACATCCACCTCTTGTTCCCGCGTGACCGCGCTGTCTCCAGCAGCAACGGTGACAGCGCTGACGGCTGAATGTTGCGAACTCGCTGAGACGGGCGGTGTGGGCTGTTCTTGTTTGACACGATCAACAGCGACGGTCGGATTGCAGCGTGGCGATGAATCTTGTTCGTCCGGCTGTCCACCGACCGTCTGACACAGACACACACACACACACACACACACACACACACACACACACACACATTAAGCTCCGAGCTGTGTGGTGTCTAAAGGTTAAAAGGTTAAATGCCCAAGTGGCAGCTGCTACACGGGAAGAAGCCGAAGCTTATTAACACACAGGTGTGTCCCGTGCAGCTCGCTGCCACCGCAGAACCGACCTTCTCCACGATATGGCGCCACAAGGACGTAAGACGTATTAGAAAGGGCCACCTCCCCAGAATGCATGGCACAACACATGACTGATATCTGGTACCATCATTTACTGCTGGGTGGACAGGGACTGTGGGATTATAGAATTCGCCCAATGAAATTCTGCTCCGCCGGGTTTCGAACCACGGACCTCCCGCTTGTGAAGCGGGTGTGCTAACAACTACACCACCGAGTCCACAAATCTTGTCTATCTCGTCATGTCACAAATCTCGTCTCGTCATGTCTAGCTATATTTGTAGCGATCTGTAGTGAACAAGGTGTAAAACATAACGTCCACGAAATAGAAAAGGATCCAAGAAACGAAGGAATGTAATGGAAACGAATTATTGTCGAAATAATTGAATTTGAACTCGGTAATATAACAATGGGACTATTTCAAGCGTTCATTCCATGTGTCAGTGTGTGAGAGAGAAAGTATGTGAGACGTGGTTGGTGAGAGAGAGAGTATGTGAGGTGGTTGGTGAGAGAGAGAGAGTGTGTGAGAGGTGGTTGGTGAGAGAGAGTGTGTGAGAGGTGGTTGGTGAGAGAGAGAGTGTGTGAGAGGTGGTTGGTGAGAGAGAGAGTATGTGAGAGCTGGTTGGTGAGAGAGAGAGTGTGTGAGAGGTGGTTGGTGAGAGAGAGAGTATGTGAGAGCTGGTTGGTGAGAGAGAGAGTATGTGAGAGGTGGTTGGTGAGAGAGAGAGTATGTGAGAGGTGGTTGGTGAGAGAGAGAGAGAGAGTATGTGAGAGCTGGTTGATATACCTCGCCGTCCTCATCGTCTCCTCCGCTCAATCCTCTGATCTGCAGAGCCTCGGCTGTTTGCAGGAAAGACTTCATGTGCGCCTGCTCGACGCTGACACGACCTGTGTACACAAAGTCGAGCAATGCACGCACATCTGCCGCACTCGTGTCGCCCAACACAAACACCACGTGCTCGTCGACGCTGTCCTGACACACACACACACACACACACACACACATGTACTGCATTATACGATCAAGACATTCACCAGCACAGATGTAGCCAGCCAAGAAGCAGGAAATGCTCACTAACCAAATTAGCGAGCCATTAACAATAAATACAGAACTTGAAAAACAAACAAATGATATTCAGTTGTAAAATACACCAGGCGTGCTCAATACACGTGACAAACGCTGTGGGAATCCGCATGTTTGTCTATTAATCCAAACGTTGCATATACCACCATCTAGGACACATTACTTGCAATTATTCAACACTGCCTCGGCACAAATGAAGCTTTTACCCGAACCAATGCCTGCCACATGCAGTGAGAATGAGATGGCCAACTACCTTGAGCAGCTGGTGGAAGTAGGGACTGCATGCCGACAGCAGCATCTTGTGGGCAGGCAGGCGCACGCCACCGGCACAACACAGCGTCATGTCAACCAGCTGGTGCTCGCTGCGCAGTCGCGCAAACATGGACGTCACGCACGAGCTGAACGAATCCCAGCGCAGACAATATTTCTGCTGCTCAGTGGCGTCACTCATCGCGTCTCGTGCCTCTTGCAAACAGCTTGCAACACGTGATTCAACAACACTCAATCACTGTAAAGGCCTGTATTTAGAAAGACACAGCAATTATACCCGCACGTACCAGCACAATTAATCGTGAACATCACTTCCTATACCAACAATCTCTTCTCTTTTCTTTTTTAACTTCTCTTCTCTTTTAACAGAAAAACTATATACTTACCGTTTCTGGTGAGAAATAAATGTTTACTTGTTTTATGTGTATCTTGTGTCATATATATATATATATATATATATATATATATATATATATATATATATATATATATATATATGTGTGTGTGTGTGTGTGTATGTCTATATATGTGTGTATGGGTGTGTGTGTGAGTATGTGTGTGTGCACGTATGTATATATATGTAGGTGTGTGGGTGGGTGTGTGTATGTGTGGGGTAGTGTTGGGCGGGGGAGGTGTGCCGTGTCGGGGCGCGTTGGCTTGGGTGTGGGGGTGGATGGTGGCGGGAGTGTGGTGGAGAGGAGTGGTAGCTTGGAAAGAATGGGGGAACGACTGCAACAATAAGGAGCGATAATCCACCTGGTTTGGCTCCTGTTGCAGTCGTTCGGTGATTGAATAAAAAACAATCTCTTCAACATAATTCCGTTAAATTCAAATATCGGCGCTCAATTTAAAGCCAATGCAAAACCTACTAACATTAACTTCACGTATGGTCGCGATACGCCAGACATCAAGTTATAATTGCATGTCCACATTAACATTAATCTACATAACATAGTGATTAATTACCTAATTATTGGCCACATTGAATCTGCATAATATTTTAAGCCTAATCACGGTTGACTACAAATCATAGCTTCACCGTCATGCTGACAAGACCAGAACAAAAGCAAAGCAAATACATTGTCTCACAATGATCTCAACTATATCCTCCCTAACTCACAATATCTTTCAAACGAAAACCCCGCATACATAATAATTAATCATACCAATTGTCAAAAATGTTGACGTCTTTAGAATATCGGCCGATTTTGCCCAGCTTGCGGTAATTACGTCGCGTATCGACACAATTTATTATTCCTCAATATACTACCGTCTTCATCAGATTCAGAATTTACTGTCAGACGTATTCTCATCAGCAGTAAATTATTATCGAATGGTAAATTCCTTCTGGTAGTAAACCTGCTGTCTAATATAATGACGTCATAAAATGAAACCTGCGCTGGGTGACACTTCAAGCATTTGTATTAGAAACAATTATTCTTATATTACAAGCATTTATATAAGAGACAACAACAAAGCATAATTCTAATAGAAACAATTATCTACTGCAGTGGACTCGAGCTTTTTCTAGTTTGCGGCACCCTTGACAAGCCTTTCAAGAGTTCCATGCACCTTTATAAAAAGATACATACTTGAAATATCCGTTGTTTTAATAAAAAAATCCTTTCGACATTTTGCATCGGTGTAACAACACCTTATAAATATATATGAACATTTTCTTTACACTGATCCTGCTATTACAAAAAATGGTATTAAATACAAATATGCAATTTTCCCCTGAATTTTGGCGGCACCCCTTGATACCACGGCACACCGGTTGGATCATAAAATACGCCACAAACGCCTCGAACACTTCACTATTGCACCACATCAGGCGAGCAGACCAGTGTGATAAATCCGCCTCATCGTAAAAAAACACCGCGTGCAACTGGCCATTAAGCACGTGCACAAAACGCGTCACACAAGCAAACACACTAAAGCTAATCCACTAGCACTAGCACACACACACACACAGATACGTACACAATATCATACAATCAAACACACACACACATACATTGGTTGAGACACGCACAATGAATGCATATAAAAATGCGTGATAAACACTAGCGAGGTAGAGAATGTCATTGTGGGGGTGAGAGGGAGTGGGCCAGACCCCCCCAGCCTGCTGACACAATGACGTCACAGTAGGTCACGTGACGCGAGGCGGTTCAGCCAGACTGCGGCGCGACGAACAATGCGCGTGCACACGCACAGTGAGACGAGAGTGGCGCACACACACACCACAAACGCAGCCGCTTCGAAGACGAGCCGCGGCGCAAACACCTTCCACAACATCAAATGCCTCCGTAACACACACACACTCACACACGCACACACCAACTGACACACACACACACACACACACACACACAGTGAACAGGCAGTCCAGTACAATATTGAGTCACTTGCTATTTACACTTTGACTCACGTGACTTTGTGCATCAGGAACCTCTTATATTTGCAATAAACTCAGGCAAAATTTCATCGGCATCGTCCGATTAAAAAACGCCTTCGCTGATTTGCCACTACAAATTACAGGTCATATAATATTTGTTGTTGTTGCGCCCGGCGTGACAATTAGTGGCGCACCTTGACACATCTGACGCACAGATAGACAGAGTGAAGGGACAGCAGAGAGCGACACGTACAGTCGGCTCGCAGTAGCAACTGCATTTCACCACGACTATCACGACCTCGTAAATACTAACACACACACACACACACACACACAAACTTATGTACACATATGTACCGACAAGTTCAATACGATAATACCATAAGTCAATTATGATATATAAGGTATTGAACTGTTATAAATAATATAAATCAGTTGATATGCACTAAACGTGTTGAATATTGTTTTTCCTATCACGTTTGACCGCCATTTCACGGTACACAGATTGTTGAGCGTAGCAGGCATCTATCGCACAAGAGCTTGAGCGATTTCAACGTCCTGACAGTGGAATAATCCCCACATGGAGGATATGTTATTTCAGCAAGGCAAAATGGCCGCCACAACATGAGCGCCACCTGGACGAGCGTGGGTGTAACTAGCGCGGCAGGCAGACACACAGCAGTCAGTAATTCGCCGGAGAACGTGTTAGCAAGCACGCCGACGCCGGCGGTCAGGACCCACAGCCAAGAGTCCGTGGCCTGTACGGCGCCGTCCACAGGCATCAGTGTGCTGAATGCCGCCTGCCACTGAATCGCCGGTAATGTCGCCTGATGACTGGTAGAATAGAAATGGTGACCACACAACACACTGCATAATACCGACACTAACCACCGGTAACATGCACCTGCCAAACACACACACACACACAAACATACACGTACACAGCATATAATTATCCAGACTATAAAGCGTTCATCCATATATTGGTGAATACAGACATACGTCTCAAATTCCCTTGGGCCCTATGACTGTGTAATTTTTGAAAGTGAATGTACTTATTTGTGTAAAATGGTATGAACTCGAATAAACTCTGAATAAACTCAATAAACTCTGAATAAACTATGAATAAACTTAATAAACTCTGAATAAACTCTGAATAAACTCTGAATAAACTCTGAATAAACTCAATAAACTCTGAATAAACTCAATAAACTCTGAATAAACTCAATAAACTCTGAATAAACTCAATAAACTCTGAATAAACTCCGAATAAACTCTGAATAAACTCTGAATAAACTCTGAATAAACTTGATAAACTCTGAATAAACTCTGAATAAACTTAATAAACTCTGAATAAACTCTGAATAAACTTCATAAACTCACTATTTTGTTTTGCTTTAATCGCTTTATAATCAGGTGCGTCCTATGTATTAAAAAATAGATGCATTCACTGAATATTTCATATTGTAATGCCGTGTGTGTGTGTGTGTGTGTGTGTGTGTTAACAATACAGTCTGCAGTGTGAGAGAGTCAGTGAGTGAGCGAGAGAGAGAGTGAAGAGTACTGGTGTAGTGAGAGAACACCTACTATCAGTGTGATGTAGTGAGAGAACACCTACTATCAGTGTGGTGTAGTGAGAGAACACCTACTATCAGTGTGGTGTAGTGAGAGAACACCTACTATCAGTGTGATGTAGTGAGAGAACACCTACTATCAGTGTGATGCAGTGAGAAAACACCTACTATCAGTGTGGTGTAGTGAGAGAACACCTACTATTAGTGTGGTGTAGTGAGAGAACACCTACTATCAGTGTGGTGTAGTGAGAGAACATCTACTATCAGTGTGGTGTAGTGAGAGAACACCTACTATCAGTGTGGTGTAGTGAAAGAACACCTACTATCAGTGTGATGTAGTGAGAGAACACCTACTATCAGTGTGGTGTAGTGAGAGAACACCTACTATCAGTGTGGTGTAGTGAGAGAACACCTACTATCAGTGTGATGTAGTGAGAGAACACCTACTATCAGTGTGGTGTAGTGAGAGAACACCTACTATCAGTGTGGTGTAGTGAGAGAACACCTACTATCAGTGTGGTGTAGTGAGAGAACACCTACTATCAGTGTGATGCAGTGAGAAAACACCTACTATCAGTGTGGTGTAGTGAGAGAACACCTACTATTAGTGTGGTGTAGTGAGAGAACACCTACTATCAGTGTGGTGTAGTGAGAGAACACCTACTATTAGTGTGGTGTAGTGAGAGAACACCTACTATCAGTGTGATGTAGTGAGAGAACACCTACTATCAGTGTGGTGTAGTGAGAGAACACCTACTATCAGTGTGGTGTAGTGAGAGAACACCTACTATTAGTGTGGTGTAGTGAGAGAACACCTACTATCAGTGTGGTGTAGTGAGAGAACACCTACTATCAGTGTGATGTAGTGAGAGAACACCTACTATCAGTGTGGTGTAGTGAGAGAACACCTACTATCAGTGTGATGTAGTGAGAGAACACCTACTATTAGTGTGATGCAGTGAGAGAACACCTACTATCAGTGTGGTGTAGTGAGAGAACACCTACTATCAGTGTGATGTAGTGAGAGAACACCTACTATCAGAATGGTGTAGTGAGAGAACATCTACTATCAGTGTGGTGTAGTGAGAGAACACCTACTATCAGTGTGATGTAGTGAGAGAACACCTACTATCAGTGTGGTGTAGTGAGAGAACACCTACTATCAGTGTGATGTAGTGAGAGAAAACCTACTATCAGTGTGATGTAGTGAGAGAACACCTACTATCAGTGTGGTGTAGTGAGAGAACACCTACTATCAGTGTGGTGTAGTGAGAGAACACCTACTATCAGTGTGATGCAGTGAGAGAACACCTACTATCAGTGTGATGTAGTGAGAGAACACCTACTATCAGTGTGATGTAGTGAGAGAACACCTACTATCAGTGTGGTGTAGTGAGAGAACACCTACTATCAGTGTGGTGTAGTGAGAGAACACCTACTATCAGTGTGATGTAGTGAAAGAACACCTACTATCAGTGTGATGTAGTGAAAGAACACCTACTATCAGTGTGGTGTAGTGAGAGAACACCTACTATCAGTGTGATGTAGTGAGAGAACACCTACTATTAGTGTGGTGTAGTGAAAGAACACCTACTATCAGTGTGATGTAGTGAGAGAACACCTACTATCAGTGTGGTGTAGTGAAAGAACACCTACTATCAGTGTGGTGTAGTGAGAGAACACCTACTATCAGTGTGATGTAGTGAGAGAACACCTACTATCAGTGTGATGTAGTGAGAGAACACCTACTATCAGAATGGTGTAGTGAGAGAACACCTACTATCAGTGTGGTGTAGTGAGAGAACACCTACTATCAGTGTGGTGTAGTGAGAGAACACCTACTATCAGTGTGGTGTAGTGAGAGAACACCTACTATCAGTGTGGTGTAGTGAGAGAACACCTACTATCAGTGTGATGTAGTGAGAGAACACCTACTATCAGTGTGGTGTAGTGAGAGAACACCTACTATCAGTGTGGTGTAGTGAGAGAACATCTACTATCAGTGTGATGTAGTGAGAGAACACCTACTATCAGTGTGATGTAGTGAGAGAACACCTACTATCAGTGTGATGCAGTGAGAGAACACCTACTATCAGTGTGATGTAGTGAGAGAACACCTACTATCAGTGTGGTGTAGTGAGAGAACACCTACTATCAGTGTGATGTAGTGAGAGAACACCTACTATTAGTGTGGTGCAGTGAGAGAACACCTACTATCAGTGTGGTGTAGTGAGAGAACACCTACTATCAGTGTGATGTAGTGAGAGAACACCTACTATCAGTGTGATGTAGTGAGAGAACACCTACTATCAGTGTGATGTAGTGAGAGAACACCTACTATCAGTGTGGTGTAGTGAGAGAACACCTACTATCAGTGTGATGTAGTGAGAGAACACCTACTATCAGTGTGGTGTAGTGAAAGAACACCTACTATCAGTGTGATGTAGTGAGAGAACACCTACTATCAGTGTGGTGTAGTGAGAGAACACCTACTATCAGTGTGATGTAGTGAGAGAACACCTACTATTAGTGTGATGCAGTGAGAGAACACCTACTATCAGTGTGATGTAGTGAGAGAACACCTACTATCAGTGTGATGTAGTGAGAGAACACCTACTATCAGTGTGGTGTAGTGAGAGAACACCTACTATCAGTGTGATGTAGTGAGAGAACACCTACTATCAGTGTGATGTAGTGAGAGAACACCTACTATCAGTGTGATGCAGTGAGAGAACACCTACTATCAGTGTGATGTAGTGAGAGAACACCTACTATCAGTGTGGTGTAGTGAGAGAACACCTACTATCAGTGTGATGTAGTGAGAGAACACCTACTATTAGTGTGGTGCAGTGAGAGAACACCTACTATCAGTGTGGTGTAGTGAGAGAACACCTACTATCAGTGTGATGTAGTGAGAGAACACCTACTATCAGTGTGATGTAGTGAGAGAACACCTACTATCAGTGTGGTGTAGTGAGAGAACACCTACTATCAGTGTGATGTAGTGAGAGAACACCTACTATCAGTGTGATGTAGTGAGAGAACACCTACTATCAGTGTGGTGTAGTGAGAGAACACCTACTATCAGTGTGATGTAGTGAGAGAACACCTACTATCAGTGTGATGTAGTGAGAGAACACCTACTATCAGTGTGATGTAGTGAGAGAACACCTACTATCAGTGTGGTGTAGTGAGAGAACACCTACTATCAGTGTGATGCAGTGAGAGAACACCTACTATCAGTGTGATGTAGTGAGAGAACACCTACTATTAGTGTGGTGTAGTGAGAGAACACCTACTATCAGTGTGATGTAGTGAGAGAAAACCTACTATCAGTGTGGTGTAGTGAGAGAACACCTACTATCAGTGTGGTGTAGTGAGAGAACACCTACTATCAGTGTGATGTAGTGAGAGAATACCTACTATCAGTGTGGTGTAGTGAGAGAACACCTACTATCAGTGTGGTGTAGTGAGAGAACATCTACTATCAGTGTGGTGTAGTGAGAGAACACCTACTATCAGTGTGGTGTAGTGAGAGAACACCTACTATCAGTGTGATGCAGTGAGAGAACACCTACTATCAGTGTGATGTAGTGAGAGAACACCTACTATTAGTGTGGTGTAGTGAGAGAACACCTACTATCAGTGTGATGTAGTGAGAGAAAACCTACTATCAGTGTGGTGTAGTGAGAGAACACCTACTATCAGTGTGATGTAGTGAGAGAAAACCTACTATCAGTGTGATGTAGTGAGAGAACACCTACTATCAGTGTGATGTAGTGAGAGAACACCTACTATCAGTGTGGTGTAGTGAGAGAACACCTACTATCAGTGTGGTGTAGTGAGAGAACACCTACTATCAGTGTGATGTAGTGAGAGAACACCTACTATCAGTGTGGTGTAGTGGCGTGACTGTCACCACTGCGCCAGTCAACACGACCAGAGTGAGAGTCGAGGGAGCCGCCAGTCCTTCTCCCAGAGTTAGCTGGGTGAGCAGCCAGACTGCAGTTAACAGACAGAGCAGCGGTGCAGTGACAGCCGCCGCCAGACCGTACACAACCACAGACCGCGACTCGTGAAGAAACAGTCGACTTAGCAGCGGTCGATGAGCTTGTTGTGAAGCACTGACAAACACCAGCAGAGGGCGCCACACGACCACCACATACACCACCGCCGCCGCACACACACTGACCGCCGCTGACATACACACACGCCAGCCGGCAACATGCAGTGCTGCCAGCTGACCGTCTGGCAACATCTGGCAACACGCACACAATGCGGAGGCGCCAGTTAAAATAACACTCGCTGTAGGAAATTGTCAACGAGATCCCTACAAATTAAACCTCTCTTATCAATAGATATACAGTGGAACCTCGACATACGAGATTAATTCGTTCCCGGATCGTGCTCGTATCTCGAATTGCTCGTATCTCGAGCGAAGTTATCCCATAAGAAATAACTGAAAACCAATTAGTCCGTTCCTGGCCTCCCAAAATTTTTCAAGTTAACCCTAAATAACTATGAACACATCTTCCTGATTACTACAAACACAAACACTAAACACACAAATTTATTACTAAAGCACAAACACAACTGATTGCTAGATAATATGATATTAAAGAAATAAAATGCGAGTTAATTATCAGCACGAACGGAGGTGTATGCGTTTTTAATTATTTTCACTTTCTTTTGCCCTTTTAGCTGGACTCGCAGCACTTCCACTTTCTATAGGTATTTCGAAGAAAAACTTATCCAAGGAGGTTTGTCTCTGCCTCCCTTTCAAAATGGTACGGAAATGTGTAAGGCAAGTGTCATAAAAGAGAGCTGCAGCACGACTAGTAGTCACTTTTTCTGGGTGTTTCTTTTCAACGAAAGCAGCAATTTCCTCCCATTTAGCCAATACCTCTCTAATCTCCTTTGTGGACGTCCCCTTCTCCAGCATCTCCTCCTCTTCGCTGCTGATCTCTTGCAGCACCTCCGTCTGTTGCATTGCCTGTACTTCCTTCAACTCCTCTGTTGTCATCTCCTCAGCGTGCTCCTGCACAAGCTCGATGATATCCGCCTCATCTACCTCCAGCCCCATGGATTTTCCGAGGGAAACAATCTCGTCCAGCACCACCTCGGGCCCAGGTTCGACGTCAAGCCCTTCGAAGTCGCTTTCAGGGATACAATCGGGCCACAATTTTTTCCAGGCAGAATTCAATGTACGTGTCGTAATGCCCTGCCATGCAGCATCAATCATTTTCAGAGCTATGGCAATGTTGAAATGTTCCTTCCAAAACTCACGAAGGGTCATCTGACTATTGTCCGTGATTTCAAAGCATCGTCGGAACAAATGTTTGGTATACAGTTTTTTGAAGTTTGAGATCACCTGCTGATCCATGGGCTGGAGGATTGAAGTGGTGTTGGGGGGAGGAAAATCACCCGAATGAACTTGAAATCTTCCATTATGTCGTCTTCCAGGCCATGGGGGTGTGCGGGAGCGTTGTCTAGAACAAGCAAACATTTCAAGGGAAGGTCATTCTCCTGGAGATATTGCTTCACTGAAGGGCCAAAGACTAGATTTACCCATTCAGTGAAGAACTGCCGGGTCACCCACGCTTTTGCATTTGCCCTCCACATCACCTATAGCCTCTCTTTCAAGACTTTATGATTCTTAAATGCACGCGGGTTCTCTGCATGGTACACCAGCAGTGGCTTTACTTTGCAGTCACCGCTGGCATTAGCACACACTGCTAAGGTTAGACGATCTTTCATTGGCTTGTGGCCCGGCAGTTTTTTCTCCTCAGCGGTGATGAATGTCCTGCGTGGCATTTTCTTCCAAAAAAGGCCCGTCTCGTCGCAGTTAAACACTTGTTGCGGGATATAACCTTCTTCCGAAATTAGTAAAGCGAAGCGGTGTGTAAACTCCTCCGCGGCTTTGGTATCTGCACTCGCTGCTTCGCCATGCCGTACCACAGAGTGGATGCCTGTCCTTTTCTTGAATTTCTCAAACCTGCCATGGCTTGCCTTGAAATACACTCCACGTGTACCCGACGATGTTTCACCCTCTGTTGACGCTGCCTCACGTTGTAGGTCCTTGTAGACAGCGCTTTCTCGGAGACGATGCTCTCCGTGACGGTATCTCCTGCCAGCTCCTTGTCACGTATCCACAACAACAGAAGTCTCTCCATCTCGTCATGGATGTCGGTCCTCATTTTGGAAAGAATAGTCACTCCCTTTCTCGGTTTCATAGCTTTTATGGCATCTTTCTGTTTCAATATTGTACAGATCGTGGATGATGACCGATTGTACTGCTTTACGAGATCACTCACACGAACACCACGCTCATGTTTGTCTATTACCTCTTGCTTCATTTCGATTGACATCATCCTCTTTTTCTTCTCAGAGTACGCCTTTCCATCTCCTTCTTTAGAACTCATGATTAATGTCACATAAAAAGCCACAAAAAAGAGATAAATGTGATAAAACCAACACAACACAAGAGCGCGGGATCAGACCTGTACGGCGGGGAAACACACGTGCTTACTGCTGGGACGAGCGCTGGGCAGGGTTGCCAGGTGTCACGACCGAAAAAAATGACAAACTTGCAACTAAGAAAAGACAAAAAGGACAAACAATATTTTGCAAGTCAGGAAAGTCTGTCATTGAAAATTTTTTTACAACAAACATGGCATTCCTGGCGCTAGGTGGCCTCGATCGCTCGGCCACCTAGCGGGAGCATCTGAAATGCTCGTAACTCGAATTTTCACTCGTATGTAGAGCACGATTTTTGCTCGAAAGACCGCTCGTATCTCGAGTTTCTCGTAAGTAGAGCAGCTCGTATGTCGAGGTTCCACTGTATAGCCAAAACACGACAGTCAAAATAAACGTCTTTGCCAGTATAAACAGTGAAGGAGTGGACTTGGTGTCAGCATAAATAAACAGCACACATAAATTAAAACAACGGAACGATTCTAGTCAGTCTTAGTCAGCGATATAACATTGTCAAGCAGTATAATGCTCAATAAGTCATCGGCCAGTGAGCGGTGAGTAATTGGTGAGTCACTGGTGAGTCACCTGTACCAGCCAGCTGACATAGAGAGTGGTGGCGGAGAGAGGCAGGAGCCAGCGAGCAGCTAGTTGAGCCGGGGCGTGACCGTTCAAACAGCCACAATATCGCAACATGCGTCTCTGCAACACCACCACCGACAACACACACACGACAGACACACACACACGACGTCCGACCACGGCACGCACGGCCGCGACAGAGGACGGCAGGAGAGAGAGTAGAGGACGGCGCCAGTCGGCCAGCGAGTCGCGCTGCCACTGGTGGCGACAATGGTGGCGTGACTGGTGGCGCTGCTCCTCGCGACACTCGCCGAACAAGCGACCGACACGCGCCGCCACACACGCCACCACACCGGCCACCACTGACAGTCGCGTGGCCGCGCGCCACCACTGCGTCACATATGTCGCGACCAGCAGCAGCGACACGAGCAGGAACAGACAAACAGCATCGTCGTTCACCACGAAACTGTTGGAGAACAGCGCGACACACTGTAGCAACAAACACAACACAGCAGCCACTGACACCACAACTGTGGCCCCCGCTGAATGCACGGGGCCCTGGGACTGCGGGACTTGGGACCGCAGCCACCGCATCAGCAATGCAGGCCGACAGTGAGTCGCGATCATGAAACACAGAGGAGCGAGTATGACGGCAGTCAACAGCCACGAGCCATAAGACGTCCACCAAAACCACCACAACGCTGACAACACAGCCATCATCAGACCGCAGGCACGAAGATGAACAGGCGACGATGCAGCCGCAGATTGAGACGATTGCGACGCAGTGGTGACAATGAGGCGCGAGAAGATGAATATGGCGCAACCGCCGACGCTCATAATCAGCACGCCCGCAATCATGCGCCACACACTGAACGTGGCCCACTGCTCTACGCAGGCGAGACGAACATGACGCAGGTATGAGTGGTGGTCGGTGATTGAAGCGTTGGCGGGGGGTGCGGCAGGCAGCGCGAAATCATAGTGTCGCATGAGACGAGCCACCTGGCGAGTATTAGCGCTGACAGCAGCTGAACGTCGCCACTCAGGTAGCAGCTGATGTAGTACTGCGCCAGTGTTGGAATAAGGTATGGGCAGTGCTAGCAGGGCACTGAGTGTTGGCACCACATCCACCTGCCATACTGAGGGAACCCCTGGGGTCGGGGTACTGGACCGAGGCTGGCGCGTGGACACCACTAACATTCCGGCAGATACCTCCTCCACTGAGTCTCCTCCGTGTTCGCCTGTCACCACAATATCCCACCACACGCACTTCAATGATATCAATGAAAATAGAACTGTTTGAATACAATGATAGAACAAGAACACACTGAATGTTCAACTGTCCAGTCGATTACAAGGGTCCAAGGTTCGCGTCCGGACGGAGGGAAATATTTTCATTGTGCACGTTGAACGTGAGAGCTGGTACTTGCCTGATGAAGTCATGCCATGATCTCCGAGCACAATAAGAACCGTGTCATTGTCCAGTTGACCGGTGATGTTCCTGCAACAACCACATCATCAAGCACACACACACACACACACACACACACACACACACACACACAAGTCACCAGTGCACACATTGTTTTAACCTCAGTTATAACTGGTCAATTAGAAAGTACGAGGTTTGAACCGTCAATCCCCTGACAATCCCCACTGTACAACCAGCCTGCACCGGCGGATCCAGAGGGGGGGCTCAAGGGGCTGAATCCCCCCCAAATGTTTCCATCAACTCCTCATAACCAGAAAACTAAGAGGTCAAGGAAAAAATACATTTCTGTAGAATTTGTTGATATACGCATTATCGGAAAGATGTTGCATAATGATGCATGTACATGACTGATCGCTCCCAAAATTCAGCCCCCCAAATTGGACACTGGATCCGCCACTGCCAGACTGTGATCAACAAAAAATAATCAACATATCGCAGCTAATTCAAGCCAACACCATCTGTCCCATATTTAGCATCTGTTTGTGTGTTAGTGAGAGAAAGTGAGTTACTTGATGAGCGAGTCGACAAGCGACAGTTTGCGGCTGAAGAGCGGATGCAGGGTGCCGTGCGTGTGACCGCAGTGATCAACGCCCAGACTGTGAGCCAGCAACACACGCCAGTCTCGCTGCTGAGACGGCCGGCGCAGCTCGACAGCCAGAAAGGCGGCCACCGCCTCGTCCACTGAGTCCAGGTCGCGCACGTTGAACGACGGCAGCGCTCGACTGCGGTCGACGTGGAAAACAGCAGGAAAGAGACGCAGCCAGGTGTCATCTCCGGCCATGATGAGACCGGCCGGCGCGGCGGCGGCCTGCTCGACACAGCAGGGACGGGCGGCGTGGAGCAGCCACGAGTCCTCGAGCACCGCGTCGCCGCCGAAATTGGACGCGGCGTCGCTGAAGGTGGGCAGTGCGCCGGTTCCGAGCGCTTTCAGTCTCTGCAGCGTGGTGGTGGGCGGGTCGGCAAGCAATCGGTACCTCGCCGCCCACGCGCCACTCTCACGGCCACCGTCATTCAGCAGGCGGTGCACGAACGGCATGCGGTTCTGAAACGGCAGCGGTGCCGGCAGTGACTCGTTGAAGTCGAGAAAATCGTGGCGCAGTCCGTCGACCACTAGTAACACGGCCCGCCGGTAGATGGCAGGCAAGTGGCACAGCTCGGGCGAACATTCGCTGCGTCGCTCGATTACGCTGCGTCGCAAGAGAAAGCCGGCCAGAAAAACGACCAGACCGCAGCAAACCACGACACACAAGTACGCCAGCACGGCAATGGAGCGCACGTCGTGACGCATGACACCAGCCAGTCACGCACCAGTCACGCATCAGTGTGGTGAGACACAGAGACGAACTCAGGTTCAGCATAACATGACAAGATTGACTGTGAAAATCGCCAAATGCAAGATTTCGATCTCATTCGATGTTTGTCGCATCTGGATGAAACCAGCTGGTGAGTATCACCTCACCCACTGACTTCAGACATCCAAACCCAAGCACAGAAAAAAACTGAATAATGCCACCGACAACATATCATTAAAAAATGAATTAGAACATAAGACAAGCAATAATCATTACAAACACGATAAACAAAAAATCCACCATCCCAAACCAAACAGCTAATGTGTAAGACAACCTAACTCAGCCACCAATATCTTACAAATCTTTCAATGATAATAAATATTGGATTATTTAAAATTAAGCTTAGAAAAGCGGTTTATAGTTGGCAACTGGAAAAAGTGCGTTGTATACGTCACAAAGACTTCTATTAAAGTGTCACGTGATTTTTCTTTAAAATAAATCATATATTTTAACCACGATTTTTTCCGAAAAACTTTATTCAATCACTAAGATGCCTACATATTTCTCAAAGAGATAATGAATAAAAGTAGTGTGATAAGGTTTATGTTTGGATTTTACTACCAATAAATGTTTAGAGTTCCATAGAGCTGTCCCAATAATGTCAAATTCAATAGAGCCATCACAGCTCACACGAGGTGAACTGGTGTAATTCGGTGATATCAATTCATTGTGGTTGTCCACTTGATACACATTCGACCAGGTCCAGGCGTATCGAGGCCAGTAAATGGTCGACGGCGGTGTGTGTGGCCGCGAGATCTGTTGTTAATCTGTCTCGTGAGTCCAGCAACGGCAGCTCGGCTGGAATACTGATGCACGAATCAATCTCCATTGGTTGCCTATGATGCTGACACCCGCCGGGATACCAGCCCAAATCGAATAGCTCAAGCGATTAACATGGACAGGAAACAATGAATTATTCCACTCTCCCACTCACTCACCCACTCTCTCTAGGTAAGTTGTGTTGGTGTCAGTGGTGTTGTGTGTCAGTGATATAGTGTCAGTGATGTCGTGTGTCAGTGGTGTCGTGTCAGTGGTGTCATGCCAGTGGTATTGTGTGTCAGTGGTTTCGTGTTGGTTTCAGTGGTGTCGTGTTGGTGTCAGTGGTGTTGTGTCAGTGATGTTGTGTGTCAGTGATGTCGTGTCAGTGGTGTCGTGTCAGTGATGTCGTGTCAGTGGTGTCGTGTCAGTGGTGTCGTGCCAGTGATGTCGTGTCAGTGGTGTCGTGTCAGTGGTGTCGTGCCAGTGGTGTCGTGTCAGTGGTGTCGTGTGTCAGTGGTGTCGTGTCAGTGGTGTCGTGTCAGTGGTGTGTGTCAGTGGTGTAGTGTGTCAGTGGTGGTGTGTCAGTGGTGGTGTGTCAGTGGTGTCGTGTCAGTGATGTCGTGTCAGTGGTGGTGTGTCAGTGGTGTCGTGTCAGTGGTGGTGTGTCAGTGGTGTCGTGTCAGTGGTGTTATATCTGTGGTGGTGTGTCAGTGGTGTCGTGTCAGTGGTGTTATATCTGTGGTGGCGTGTCAGTGATGTGTCAGTGGTGTCGTATCAGTGGTGTCGTGTCAGTGGTGTCGTGTCAGTGGTGTTGTGTCAGTGGTGTCGTGTCAGTGGTGTCGTGTCAGTGGTGTCGTATCAGTGGTGTCGTGTCAGTGGTGTCGTGTCAGTGATGTCGTGTCAGTGGTGTCATGTCAGTGGTGTCGTGTCAGTGGTGTCGTGTGTCAGTGGTGGTGTGTCAGTGGTGTCGTGTCAGTGGTATCGTGTCAGTGATGTCGTGTCAGTGATGTCGTGTCAGTAGTGTCGTGTCAGTGGTGTCGTGTCAGTGGTGGTGTGTCAGTGGTGTCGTGTCAGTGGTGTCATGCCAGTGGTATCGTGTGTCAGTGGTTTCGTGTTGGTTTCAGTGGTGATGTGTCAGTGGTGGTGTCTCAGTGGTGTCATGTCAGTGGTGGTGTGTCAGTGGTGTTGTGTCAGTGGTGTCGTATCAGTGATGTTGTGTGTCAGTGGTGTCGTGTCAGTGATGTCGTGTCAGTGGTGGTGTGTCAGTGGTGGTGAGTCAGTGGTGTCGTGTGTCAGTGGTGGTGTGTCAGTGGTGGTGTGTCAGTGGTGTCGTGTCAGTGATGTCGTGTCAGTGGTGGTGTGTCAGTGGTGTCGTGTCAGTGGTGGTGTGTCAGTGGTGTCATGTCAGTGGTGGTGTGTCAGTGGTGTCATGTCAGTGGTGTCGTGTGTCAGTGGTGTCGTGTCAGTGGTGTCGTGTGTCAGTGGTGGTGTGTCAGTGGTGTCGTGTCAGTGGTATCGTGTCAGTGATGTCGTGTCAGTGGTGTCGTGTCAGTGGTGTCGTGTCAGTGGTGTCGTGTCAGTGGTGTCGTGTCAGTGGTGTCGTGTCAGTGGTATCGTGTCAGTGATGTCGTGTCAGTGGTGTCGTGTCAGTGGTGTCGTGTCAGTGGTGGTGTGTCAGTGGTGTCGTGTCAGTGGTGTCGTGTGTCAGTGGTGTCGTGTCAGTGGTATCGTGTCAGTGATGTCGTGTCAGTGGTGTCGTGTTGGTTTCAGTGGTGTCGTGTCAGTGGTGTCGTGTGTCAGTGGTGTCGTGTCAGTGGTATCGTGTCAGTGATGTCGTGTCAGTGGTGTCGTGTCAGTGATGTCGTGTCAGTGATGTCGTGTCAGTGGTGTCGTGTTGGTTTCAGTGATGTCGTGTCAGTGGTGTCGTGTTGGTTTCAGTGGTGTCGTGTCAGTGGTGTCGTGTTGGTTTCAGTGATGTCGTGTCAGTGGTGTCGTGTTGGTTTCAGTGATGTCGTGTCAGTGGTGTCGTGTTGGTTTCAGTGGTGTCGTGTCAGTGGTATCGTGTCAGTGGTATCGTGTCAGTGATGTCGTGTCAGTGATGTCGTGTCAGTGGTGTCGTGTCAGTGGTGTCGTGTTGGTTTCAGTGATGTCGTGTCAGTGGTGTCGTGTTGGTTTCAGTGGTGTCGTGTCAGTGGTGTCGTGTTGGTTTCAGTGATGTTGTGTGTCAGTGGTGTCGTGTGTCAGTGGTGTCGTGTGTCAGTGATGTCGTGTGTCAGTGATGTCGTGTGTCAGTGATGTCGTGTGTCAGTGATGTCGTGTGTCAGTGATGTCGTGTGTCAGTGATAGTGTGTCAGTGATGTCGTGTGTCAGTGATGTAGTGTCAGTGGTAGTGTGTCAGTGATGTAGTGTCAGTGGTAGTGTGTCAGTGATGTAGTGTCAGTGATGTAGTGTCAGTGTCAGTGATGTAGTGTCAGTGTCAGTGGTTTCGTGTGTCAGTGGTGTCGAGCGTTGAGACGCAATTTATTGATCGCGCTGTTCTAATTGGCCAGACCTTGAAGATGAGAGTTTCAAGCAGGGAGATGGGGGGGCAGGGGGTCATAATCGTGTTTGCCAACGTTGACGATTATCTACTTGAGCAATTTGTGGCGTGTAAAAAGACAAAAACAGAGATTGTTTTATATCGTAGGTCAAATAAAAATATATTGCCTATTTCGACATGCTTTTTCCCATTATAACTGTATCTTACTCAGTGAAATGTAAATTTCAATCTCACAATGACAATGACAGCCAAATTGTTCATTCATGTTATTTTGAAAATGGTTTAATTGTACGATTATTATGTACATAATCAACAATAATGGACTAGAAGCGTTCGTGAGTTAATGTCAAACCAAGAGCAGGTAGAAGTGTGTGTGTGTGTATGCCCGTCTGCGCCACTCACATACACGCTGATATTGAATTACAAGCCCGTTGAACATGGCTGGCTAATATGGCAGCAGTTAATTGGTTCAACAGACACACAACATTGTTATTATCGGCACTTATTGATTTTGACATCCTGTATATCCGTCTGTTTCTTACACCAGTGACTAAATAGCGCACTTTACACTTTCAGATATTGTCGCTGCGAGATCCCAACTGCATGACGAATTGTAAAATCGTCACCATCTTGCTTGAATCGTTAAAAAGTAGCCAAAAATCCGCCGTGAGCGACTTTCAGACAGCAGGGCCCAGAGCAAGCCAGATTATCATTGTGAGTTAATGTATCCGACTTGATATCGCAGTAGACTTTACGACGTCGCAGTGGCATTTCATATAGAAAGGTCAGTTCTGCGTATTAAAGTGGCGGGCATTCAGCACAATCAAGAACGTGCTCGAACAGTGGCGGCTCCAGATAATTGTCTGGGGGAGCTATGACAGAATTGCCCTCTAAAACAGAGGAGTTCAGTACATAAATATTGGAGCACCTCAAAATGAATGAGAGTGATGGATGAGGGGGAGCGTGGGCGTCTAGGCTCCCCTCCTGACAACGCCCCTTCACGACCGAGCTAGCTTGAATGATCACAGAACCGACGATACATAATTGAAAAAGCCCGCATTCACATGCAATGGGAAAATGTCGCTTTGAAGCGTTCATAAACGTGCACGCCCACAAAATATCATAAATATCAGTCTGGAGGCAGGATTTGCTGGAGTCGACAGCAAAAAACTGACACTCAACTGTCAATTGGTGGTCATGTATTAGCCAGCAGTATATGTACATCATCAACCACATCGATATCTCGTCCAAGTCAATAAAAAAACGGTCCGCATCGCGCCTGACACTGAGTATGTATGCGTGTGTGTATGTGTGTGCGTGTTGAGTCAATGAAAACTGCACACAATATTCCACCGCATTCAGTACACACACACTGGCACGCGTATAAGATGAATGGCATGCAGTGAATGAGAGAATTCATTAGGCTAGCATTTCTGTACTATCAGAAAACGCCTGTGTGAATAAGAACATACACACACAATGCTGACAACAGACAACATGAATGCACTCACACACAAGTCATCAAATACATCAAACATAAGTCATAATAATCATGATAATTCTGTCGCAATTCTGCAGTGTTGATAGGTCGGTGAACATGGCATTCACACACACACACACACAAACACACTGACACACAGAACTCGCTACAATTACGTCACAGCCTAGCTACCTGGCTACTCTTGTGTGTGTGTGTGTGTGTGTGTGTGTGTGTGTGACCACAAAACATTGGTAACATTGCCAGTATAAGCCACACCTCAAACACAGAGATAACAAACAGAAACACCGCCACGTTAAATCGACAAACACACAAACACAAAGCAATACCGGGGTAAAGAGAGTAAAACACAAATCAAAATGGCGCCAGAATTCGCTGTGTAAATGCAGTATTATAATTCAGCATTACACAAACACATGAAAACACGCCGCAAGCAATAAATGACGAGCCGAAATCAACACGACACATTACAACTACAATCAACAATCAACAATGCA
This sequence comes from Sacculina carcini, assembly GCA_916048095.2. Taxonomy (NCBI): domain Eukaryota; kingdom Metazoa; phylum Arthropoda; class Thecostraca; family Sacculinidae; genus Sacculina; species Sacculina carcini. Next base: position 208,786 of record OU696583.1, on the reverse strand, counting down.
CGCATACAATCAACAATGTATGCGCACTAATAACAATGTGTCACACATACACACACACACACAATCACACTCTCAATAATCCAGACAATCACAAACAATCAATACAATTCCACAAACAATAATCCACATTCAAACACAATCTCATAATCCATACAATCATTAAGTCGCAATCACACAATCAATAAATCATACAATTATACACAATCATTGCACACACACACACACACACTCTGGATACAACACACAGACAGACATACACATATAGTCAAGTTGTAGATGACGTCATGACGTATTACCTCACTGTCTCACACACTCTCTCACTCTCCCTCTCTCACACACTCTCTCTTTCTCTCACACGTTGCCGTTGGCCAGGCAGTCGACAGTGTCCCCCGCTGCTGTCGAGACCGAGGCTGACAGGGGATTGACAGCACTGACCACACGCTCACCAGAAGAACATTTCTCCAGCTTGGCCAATATGTGCTTACCTACACACACACATACACACACACACAAATAACGATCATATTCACTGTGATGTGTGAGATGTGAAGTGTCAGTCACAGTCAGTGTAGTCGTGTTGTGTACGCACCGAACGTGTAGCGTTTCAGACTGGCCACATGAGGTTGGATATGAGCAATGAGCCGGCATCGTTGAGGAGACTCGGCCGTGTCTAACATCTTCTGCACGACATAATTGCCGAACTGGTCCTTCAACACGGCCAACATCACACTGCACAACAACACACACACACACACATTAACACACACAACAACTGACTCTCTCTTATTGCATGCTTCTTAATGAACCAACGCTACACACAAGTACAGCAATACATTCAGTTGTTACAGCGAATTAAATGTCACAGGAAATCACAAGAAGCAAGGGAACAAATTGATTCAGATAGATAAAAACACACACAGTTGACCTGTTCTGTCCGACCTTTAATTCCCCACTTGACATCCCTGCATCATGCTATCATGTTATCATGTTATCATGCTGCTACTTGTTTATCGGACACCGCAGACATTGCAATGTGACCATACACAATCATTGAGCAAACACACACACATACAAACAGAGACACACACACACACACAAACACAGACAAACTTTATGAATTAATAATTTAGTGCCGTACAAGTCCGTGGTTGTTCTTACACATAATTCAGTGAATGTGTGTCTGTGTGTGTGTGTCTCTGTTGTGTGTTTGTGTGTGTGTGTGTGCAAACCAACAAATGATTACACATTTAAACTCGCAAATCCTCAATCTACATATCTGATCGTGCATGTATGTCTGTGTGTGTGTGTACGCACTCACCAACTACTTCTCCCAGGAGGACAAACTTTCTTCACCAAATGATTACTACATAAACAAACACTAAATTATATGCACGTGTGTGTGCGTGTATGTGTGTTAGGGTAGTATATTGAAGTCGACACGTACATAGAATAACATGTATACATACCCATACATGCCAATTATAACATCGGCATCAGCTAGTGAAAAGGTGAATCAAAGAATGATAAGAAAAATGAAATAGCAAAGAAGATGCGCACACATTAAGCTGGCTCAAGCTCTCAACACTCAGCTTACACATACAACACACACACACACTCATATAGACTGACCTGTCAGTGAGGACACACACACACTCATATAGACCGACCTATCAGTGAGGACACACACACACACTCATATAGACCAACCTGTCAGTGAGGACACACACACACACATATAAACCAACCTGTCAGTGAGGACACACACACACTCATATAAACCAACCTGTCAGTGAGGACACACACACACACTCATATATGGACCGACCTATCAGTGAGGACACACACACTCATATAGACCAACCTGTCAGTGAGGACACACACACTCATATATACCGACCTGTCAGTGAGGACACACACACACACTCATATAGACTGACCTGTCAGTGAGGACACACAGCTGGTCGACCAGTGCTGCCCTCTGCTGGCACTCGCCGTAAATGACAGCCTTCTCGACCACGTTACTGGCGAACTTATGTTGACACAGCGCCGCCAGTTGTCCTGACAGCAGCTGGTTGATGACCCTGGTCCGGTCGGCGGCGGGGCCGTGCTGAACCACGTGCTGAATCACGTAATTACCGTACTGATCGGCCAGCAGCGCACCGCATGACACGTGCAGTTCATCCAGCAGCGGTCGAGTTTGCTGGCGCTCGCAGTGCTCCAACAGTCGCTGAATAACTCGACAGCCATAAGGATGAGCCGCTAGCTGTCTGGCGTGACCGACAAATGCATCGACCACAAACTGTCTCACACTGCTGTCACACACACACTCAATGCACTTCTGCACCACGTGGTTGCCGTTCTGGTCGCGAACACAGCGAGTCACGTGACCGCGCAGCTCGCAGGCCAGCGCCGTGCGTTGCTCGTCGCCAGTCATCTCCAGTGCCTTCTGTACAACACGACAGCCGTACATGTGTGTCGACAGCGAGACGACGCGACCCACTAGCAGCTGAGCCAACACGACCCGCTGCTCCGGCGAGCCGAACTCCAGCAGCTTCTGCACGACATAGTTGCCGAACACGTCGGTGATGAGACTCGGCACGGCGGCCAACAGCTCGCCAAACACCAGCTGTTTCTCAGCTGCCGTCGCCTGCTGCAGTCGCTGCTGAATGAAGCGCGAGCCGTGCTGGTCCTGCGCCAGCTGTCGCAAGTGACCCACCAGCTGCGCCAGCTGCAGCTGCCCCTCATCACCGCTGTCGTGCAGGCCTCGCAAGCTGTCCAGCAGCACGCTGCCGAGCCGACCTGCCGCCGCGCGTCTGTCACTGCCCACCGCTCGTCGAGCCAGACAGGACGGCGGCGGCGGAGCGGTGAGGAGAGCGGCGGGCGGAGGCAGCAGACAGGCGGGGGGGTAGGAGGGGGCACAGACCCCACTGCTGCTCACTGCAGCCAGCTCGGCCGCAGATAACATGGACGAACAAGTGGAGGAAGAGGAACAGGATGACGCACTCACACCCGCACACCCGTTCACCGCAGCAGCAGCCAGCTCTGCAGCCCACACACACATACATTGCTAGCTTTGTTTGTGTTTGATATCAGCTTTGTTTGTGTATCCTGTCTAATATCAACCACATGATATATCTATTACAATATGCTATTTACAGCACCATTCACTGATTCCCCTTTTCTTCTTGAGAAAAAGAATAAATTCAGTTGTTTCAGCAAAGGTCACAGGAAGTAGATAAAAACGAGAATAAACCGATTCTAATGATAAAAAACACTAATTTATCCTGTTCTGATGACATCTGACATCATTAATTCTCCACTTGGTAACCCCTTCATTCCCCACCAGTGGTTAATTCCCCACAATTACCAGTTACCAACTGTGCCGGTGATGTGGTGTATCACGTGGTGATGTGGTGTATCAAGTCACCTCATTACACCGTGACAACAAGCACACAGGCACAATCATAATTCAGACAAGATACTGGTCGCGATCATATTACCGTGGTAATAATCACTTCAGTATTGTGTGAGTGTGTATTTGTATGTGTGTGTGTAAGTTTCCAGCAATGAGCGATTATCGACAAAAGCCACCATATTACCTGTTATGTGTGTGTGTGTGCATGCGAAAAAACCGGTCGCAAACACACACATACAGACAGACAGACAGTAGTGTGTTGTATTAACAATGTGATATTAGCGGTAATGGGTGTCGTGTCTGGTTGCAACATGGTCGTGTCTGGATGCATCCTACACTGACACACAGACAGACAGACTAACCGCTGTTGGCGGTGGCGTCGCCGAACGCCGCCGAGAACGAGACGAGAGGCAGGTGGGGGTTTGTGGTGGGGGGTGGCGGGGGGACGGGGCAGTGAGATGAGTCGGCAGATAACAGAGAACACGGTGAATCAGCCGGACTGGCCACACTGCTAGACTGGCATGACATCACACACACACAAGACATCACACACGAGACATCACACACACAAGACAACATTGATATGTTATCTCATTGCTTCTCACTGTTTTATCCAGTACAACTTCATACCTCATCAAATCAATTAATTTCAGTTGTTTTCTCAAATGAATTGCGTAGATGTCAAAAATATTCCTCATAAATAAAGCGTGATGAGTGAATATGTGCTAGTCAAGACAGAAAGCTAGGAGATATGATCATTGTTAAGTGATATCATATGAGATGTCCGTGAGGCAGTGGGTTATGCATTCAAACAGAGTGGATGAAACCGAACTATACCGGCGATTATCTCTCTCTGAAAATGTCTTAAAACGATTCAATTCAGTGATTGCACCAAAATAAAATGTCAGCAAGTAGCCGAAAATAAACGAACTCGGATTGATTGGATTGGCCGCCTCATCAGTGTGCCAGTGTCCACACATATTACAACTCTTGACAAACCCTTGTAGCCGGCAATGAACCATACCAGACAATTAACCATTTGAAGACCAGGGAGCGAATAGCCGCAGCATTATTAATCAATCATTAATCAGTTGTTCCACATCAAGCTATGACTAGTGATTCACCTGAGACAGGTGTTGAGGCTGGTGGCATGATGAGACCATGAGTCCCGCGGTCGTGGCGCTAGGGAACATGTAGGGCAGGCCGTAGAAGGCGGGGGCACCGGCCGGGTACATGGCAGCAGTAGTAGCACCCGGGTACATGCCTGCACACACACACACACAGTGACGACCTTGATGATATTAACATACACATGACTGATGACATGTGCCAGTAGGTGAATATATCCGTTATAAACACAGAGGGAGAGATGTTGATTAATTGTTTTCGCATCATCAAGCTAGTGTAGATGACTTTAATATGGCCAGAAGTGATACTTAAATCTGGGAAATATCAGATAATAAACCCGAAATTGATTGCGAATATTCACTGGATAATCAGTGAAAAAACTACACGAGCAGTCATTTACCAGTCTATTGAAGCATCCACTCATCATCATCCACTCAAGCATCATGTTCGTCTATTTCTCTATTCCAGCAAGCCGACTCATTGAATTCTCTCAGCCGACATGGGGATGAGCGGGGGTGTTAGTGAACTCACACAAGACCTGCATGAACCCACTTCTGGGTACACTCACTTACTCACTGAGATGACGGCAAAAAGCCACACGCAAAACACAGGCCAACTCCGTTAGATGCAGCAGCGGCATGATGCAGGATAAAAGCCACCAGGCAGGCAGACAGACAGACAGACAGACGAGCTGACTAGCCACTAGCTGTCTATCAACTCGCTACCACAATCAACAAAAACAGACAGACAGAGTGACAGAGCGGGACGAGATGCGCAGAATAGCGTGCCAGATAAACACAACAGATAGATGAAGAAAAGTATGCACACACACACACATACATACACACGACATGCAGTGAGACAAGAAAGATAGAAAGAGTGACGGGGAAAAACCAATGAGACATAGAAGGAGGGCATCTCCCACTCTCTCTCTCTCTCTTACACACACACAGCCTGAAGAAGCTAGTTCATGACACTCAGAGAATACGCCATGAATTTGCACACAGGTGATAAACACACACACACAGAGATTCCGCATTAAAACTCAACAAAAACCCAACACAAAGACACACACGAGAAGAATTAGCAAAAAGCATGTGTGCGAGAGAGAGAGAGGGGTTGTAAAAAGTGAGACACACACACACACACATGGCGCACAAACGCCCCCACAATGTCGCGACATGTGCCGGTCATACATCTAGACGACCAGCAGTAACGACACCGCCCCTGTATCACTGCACCACGCTAGTGATGTGTTGTAATGAAACACAGTGACAAATGTGTGTCGCGCATTTGACACTGTTTATATGCATGTGTGTGTTTGACAGTGTATGTGCTAGTGTCTTGTGTTTGTATAAGTGTGAATATACACGGCTGTTTCTCAGAGAATATCTCCAGCCAATATGCGGACGTCGGCAGAAACGAAAATAAACGAGTTGATAAAATCACAAACGATTTGATAAAATCACAAACGGCAGAAAAGAAAATACACATTGATAGAAACATATTGTTTACCGCTGTACTAGTAGGTTGAAAGCACCCGCACACACACACACACACATATTTGTGATGGATGTTCGTGAGACTTTGTGACGACAACACGTGAGAGACCAGGCAACATATCAGACGCTAGTAACTGGACGAGTTGAGAAGTTGAGAAGACAAAACGAGCACATGTGAGTTAGTGCACGTGTCACATGAGAAGGTCGTGCAACTGTGCAATGATTCATGCAATGTACAGGTGTCAATGAACTGGCACACACAGGAGCGCTTCCAGGCGGACATTTTGCAAGCTGAGATGTAAGGATTCAGTACATATTAATAAGCTGTATGACCACCACCTTTGTGGAGAAAACAAGTCCACCATCCTGCACACGCCTATGCGCACACAAATGGACCGGGGAGGGGAACTAGGATGAATGGGGATGATGAACCCCCGCCCCGTTACTCACCTGCAATGAAGTATTGTTCCTGAGCAGTGGACGGTGCAGTGGCCATATAAGGCAATCCTTGAAAACCGGTCGCAACAGCACTGCCAACTACACCTACACACACACACACGCATGTAATATCACACACAGAGACACAGATAATCTTATACTATCGTGCGGATGTCATTGTCCTGTGAAACGACCTGTAAGTGCAGTACAGCCACACTGACATGTACATGTACAAGTGTGTGTGTGTGTACAAGGTGAATGTTGGCTCATGATCGGTGATGGTGCAAGCAGGTGCATCTAGTCACGCGCACTCGTGCAGATTCAATGCAGATCAACACGGCGACGATGCAATCAATGTCGAGCACAGTGTGGCAGGGTGGGAGAGAGAGAGAGAGAGAATAAGAGAGCAAGGAAAGGAACAACAAAAAAGCCTCCTGGCCTGGGGGTGTACAGATTCACCGTAGACACAACAAATCGATGAGATAACATTGCTGACAGGAATTGGCCGAATTTGAGCGATCAATGCGTTTGGTGAAATTAAATCGCACCACCATTGTCTTTTAAATTACATTCTCGGCAATCGATTGAATCGGCATTGATGGCCGAAACACGCTTACGATGTAAACATGGCCGTTCAATAAGGCATCAAAGCCAAACCGACCTAACCGCCACCTAGTGAGCAATACACCAACTAGCAAAACATGCAATATCTTGTCAATATCTGTTCGAAAACATACCGAGAAGCGGGATGTATTTCAGTGGATGTGGCCAAATATTGCAAGACAAACTACACCAGCAACTGACCAAAGGCAATTAAGTCAAATCCCGTCGTCCAATTAAGTCAATCTCAAACCCCGCCGGCCACATTAACTAATATATATTCAAAACATTCCAAGAAATTCCATACACACACACACAGAAGGCCGCGGAATATGAGTTAGTTTTGGCGCACGTGACAAGCAGTTGACACGAGCCGACACTGGCACAGACAGGCTCATTAAAACACTGACACTTGGTGAGACTGCGTCACTTCCGTCCCACACTCACCGCACTCACATAAAACTCTGTGTGAGAGCGTGTGAGAGACACAGAGAGAGAAATAGGACGGGAGAAAACGACACCAGTGGCCAATTGCTAGGCAGAACACGGAGAATGGTTGCAGAAGCACACACACACACACACACACACACACACACGGACAATTGTGCACAAATCGCGCGAAACTAATACATCCAGCGCAGCCAAATGACGAAATAAAAGACAGAACTGCGAACTGAGTCTCCAAGCTGCACACACACACACACACATACACACACACACACACACACACACATACACACAAACACACTGACACACATCTCCACCACTCTCATACACATAACACTCTTCACTGCTAAAGTTAAACGCGACACAGCCAAAAATAGAAGAGCTAAACAATTAAAATGTCTATAGCCAGCAAGAAAATATCCACGTGCCATTTATGATATCTTTATATACAAGGACATATTAAAAATACACACCACTGGTGTAAAATCGTGACAAAGCCAAGATGACACAGTGTGTTGCTAGTGTTGAGCAGGCAAGGGGATGAGAGTAAGCAGATCATTTCTAGAAGAACAATATGCACGTCCATTTACAGGCCGTCCACACAAACACAAGCTCAAATCAGCAGTAATTCAGGCAGGATGAATCTGCGAAGCCTTATATAGCGGCACAATATTGCCCGACAAAAATTGCTCAATTCTTGTGACGATATTGGTTGTGTATTGTAGTGTGCAATAAGCTATCATACAGACACACACACACACACACAATACCACACTCTGTCACAATCACAATCCGCAACTCACCAAACATGGCCAATATCGCTGCCATATACAACAAGAAAAACGTTATACGCTGTATTGTGTGCATGTAGATATGAGTATATCAGAGATCATCATTGTATTGTGTGCATGTAGATATGAGTATATCATATATCATCATTGTATCATGTGCATGTAGATATGAGTATATCATATATCATCATTTATTGTGTGCATGTTGATATGAGTATATCATATATCATCATTGTATTGTGTGCATGTAGATATGCGCATATTAGAGATCATCATTGTATTGTGTGCATGTAGATATGAGTATATCATATATCATCATTTATTGTGTGCATGTAGATATGAGTATATCATAAATCATCATTGTATTATGTGCATGTAGATATGAGTATATCATATATCATCATTTATTGTGTGCATGTAGATATGAGTATATCATAAATCATCATTTATTGTGTGCATGTAGATATGAGTATATCATATATCATCATTGTATTATGTGCATGTAGATATGAGTATATCATATATCATCATTTATTGTGTGCATGTAGATATGAGTATATCATATATCATCATTGTATTGTGTGCATGTAGATATGAGTATATCATATATCATCATTGTATTATGCGCATGTAGATATGAGTATATCATATATCATCATTGTATTGTGTGCATGTAGATGAGTATATCATATATCATCATTGTATTATGTGCATATAGATATGAGTATATCATATATCATCATTGTATTATGTGCATGTAGATATGAGTATATCATAAATCATCATTTATTGTGTGCATGTAGATATGAGTATATCAGAGATCATCATTGTATTGTGTGCATGTAGATATGAGTATATCATATATCATCATTGTATTATGTGCATGTAGATATGAGTATATCAGAGATCATCATTGTATTATGTGCATGTAGATATGAGTATATCACATATCATCATTGTATTATGTGCATGTAGATATGAGTATATCATATATCATCATTTATTGTGTGCATGTAGATATGAGTATATCACATATCATCATTGTATTATGTGCATGTAGATATGAGTATATCATATATCATCATTTATTATGTGCATGTAGATATGAGTATATCACATATCATCATTGTATTATGTGCATGTAGATATGAGTATATCATATATCATCATTTATTGTGTGCATGTTGATATGAGTATATCACATATCATCATTGTATTGTGTGCATGTAGATATGATGAGATGGGCATTGCATCCGGCACATCCACTCTTCCAACACGAACTTACCACTGTTTTTCTATCAATATGCGCTTTTCCCAGAGCGATTATAATGTGAAAACAACAAGCACGAACAATAATGTCAATTCTAGCATTTTTGCGTATACAAAGAGCGGGGCGGGGGACATACCGTTATGCCCAGCTATCAGCTATCTGTTAGTTATATATAGCATCTGCCTTGACCATCTCCGTCCACAAAGCGAATACAATACAAACAACTGAGATGTTGCCGGGGAAGCAATGAAGAAATGTCCGCACACACACACACACATACACTGACACAAACATACACACTGACCTGCTTGTAATTGGGAGTGTTGTTGCTGAGTTGCCAGGGATGCCAGGTAGGCGTGATGAGACAGCACATGCATGCCATTGTTCAACAGACGCTGAAACAAACACACACACACACACACACACACACACACACAAACACACATATCAGCAATGAGTAAATGTATCTGACGGACGTGCTCATTATGAATGCATTTTTAAACAGGAAGATCACCAGCGCAGTATGCACATGCGATAAGACCAACACTTGACCGTGATAATATTAATTGGTGATTATCATCTGGCCTAATTGTGGCTAATTTGGTTTGACCAGCAAGCACTGCATCTGTCATCTGCAATGTCATTAGAACCTCACGACAACACCACCCCAGGCGGATGTATGCGCGTCTGTCGAGACGAGATGAGCACGTCACCGCCACGACACACGTGCGCCACTAACGTCGCATTAGCGACAAACTGCGCCATTACAGTGACTCGAGACGAAATGCGATCTTGGAGCAAGCAAGTTGCAAGACATTGCAAGTCCAGGTGGAAGACAAGCCAGGTGATTTGATTAAACAAAACTCACATAGCTGAAATCCAGTAAGTTGGAAAAATAGTACAAGTTAAACTAGTATAGTATAGTATAGTAAGTTGAACTAGACGGGCGAAGTTGAAGCTTTGAGGCGCGACAATTTAACCCACTCACTAGCACCGCCTCTGATACCAGCGGTAATCAGATCCGCACACGACTATCACAACAAAGACCAGAGCACATACACACACACACACACACCAGTTTATCCGCCAAGCGTGCAATCTGGTGATGTCACCCTGAACACTAGCCAGTGATCAATAGTTCAGCTAACAGCACCTGAGCCCCGAGCACTGAGGTAGCCTGACCTGCGTGATGACCAAATTACTCGCTACAACGCAGTGTAAACAACACATCATGTGCATCAAAGTCGACAACAATATCGGCTCACTGTTCGCATGTATGTGTATGTGTGTGTGTGTGTTAATGCGTGTGTACAATATGCAACATGTCATGCAACTGCACGATCTACTGGACTGCAAGATTACGTGCATATCATCAAAAATAAAATTACAAAACGAAATCGAAATGTTGCAGTTTGACACACACGATCGCACAATAGATAAAGGACAAATAAATGAATGTTGAAAACTGCAACGCGGCAATCCTGTGAAATCCAGGTTGATATGTGAATGATTATTCTCCCAGACTACACCAGACTGCATCACACACTGACACAACCCAGTCGATTGCATTAGCTTAGCTTTCAGACGTGATTGGAAAACGGTGATAAAATCTTCATAGCAGACCATCAATCCCACCTGATCGAGTTTATCATCGGCGGTGATCGGCTTGTAGTATAGTAACTGGTGGGCGGCGTTGACAAAACGTTTGCGACGCAGTTTCATGTTGTGCTCAACAGTCACAACTCCCATCACAAGAACAACAACAACAACAACAACAACAACAACAACAACAACAACAACAACAACAACAACAACAACGGCAACAACAACGAGGACGCTGATGGACAATCACCCGTGATGACAGTTGGTATGTGTGTTCGTGTGCAGCGACTCGCAACAGAGCAACGCGCACGTCCGTCCACAACCACAGCTAAACCAAGACTGACACACGCGCACACGCACGCGCTACCGACACACACACAGACACACACAGACCAGACGCAGCATATTCCGCCGCACCTCAGAGATGAAGAAATACCACGGCCTATTCATTCATCGGCACATACAGGCGTGTGATTATGTGTGTTTGTATGCGTGTGTGTCTGTATGCAGAATGATGAAATGTCGCGCAATATGCTAGCATCGATGAAGCAAACGCAAAATGTACCAATTGACCAGCATGACAGGATGACGGGGGCACAAGTTCCTCTCACAAGTAGTGATGCAAGAACTTTTTTGTTGCGTTTTTTTTGCAACAAAAAAGTTTTTAGGTTTTGCAACAAAACAGTTTTTTTAGGTTTTTTTGTTTATTATGTTTTTTTAGAATTAACCCCGATTGTCATCGGATGCTGGATTTTAGTACATATAAATGAGTTTAATTGAAGTTTTGTACCTATTTAAGTGTCTTATTTCAAAGATAATTTGATAATAGTAAAAAAACAAAAATAGTTATCAATAAATATCCCAGCAGACTATTTGAAAATGCATCCGGGTCCGGTGGTTTAGGTTTTTTCATTGAGAAAACTCATGTTTTTAAAGATGGTTTTAATGATGTGGATATTTGGAATAATTTATCAGCAGAACAAAACAAATTCATTGAGTAATCGTGTGTTTTTTAAGAAACCATGTTTTTATGAAAAAATGCAATGATGTTTCTCTGGCTTAACAATGATGTTTCTCTGGCTTAAACTGGTTTTAAATTCGAAGACAAGTTAATTGGTTGGTCAAGTGTTTTTTTGACAAACGTATATTTAAACTAACGCTTTTTTGATGAAACAATCCTTTCTAGAACAGTCTCTATGGAAGATAGATTTGATTGATGAAGGTTCAAATACATTTTGTATATCAAGTAGGCTGCTGGTATAAGCGGCTGGTTAAACCACTTGACACTTAGTGATTTTTAAACCATGGTTTTTTCAAATATATTTTTTTGAAAAACGGTTTTCGTAGATGTAGAGATTTAGAAAAAAATTGGCGGTAGATAAGGAAGGTTGAACCAAATTAATTGGTTTTTGATTGGTAACCTGTTTTTAGAACTGGTTTTATGGATGATGCGTGTGACAAAGTGTTGATATCTGATGAGAATCATCATCACAGGGATAAAATCTGGCATCAACTGATTACCGAGAGATTACCGCAATTAACGCAACAACTTTGAACCCCCTCAATGAGTCCAGACCCCCATCCCCTCTATACTTCAAACACAGGACGCAAATTCTTCAACTAATCAAATTCCACTTTCATATTGCATTGCAATGTCTGACACACACATATATTATCATACGAACGCAGAAAAGCCCGGATGAAAACAGTATTTGATGCTTTCTGCCGAGAAAAACGCTCTTGATTCGTGAAAATATCGTCGATAAATTGATAATACAGAGAAGGAAATATCAGAAATACAGGACATCACCAAGACACACATGAAGGCGTCACACAAACACAAACACACGACACACAAACACACGACAAACGACACACAAACACACCAGAATTGAGCTGTGTCGACATTTATGGGAGATTTTACGAGAAAAGAATTACAAACACCCACATACAAATACACGCACGTCGAAACAAAACATTACAAATAGCCACAACCATTCAGGCACCTTTGAATGGGCATATTAAATATTATAAATACCTTGTGTGTGTGTGTGTGTGTGAATGTGAGTCAGCGTGTATATGTCAATGTGTATGTATGTATGTATGTGTGTCAGTGTGTATGTGTCAATGTGTCAGTGTGTGTTCCCATATTGTTTCTATATCATCGTTGTCATTTTCTCATCTCTCCTCGTACAACACCCGTCAAACACCGCCACCAGAACAGTGAGATGATGATGACAGAGCGAGCGACACAGCGAGATGACAAAGTTGCCAGATTGAGCGACAATGAGTGGCGCACGACCGTGCTAGAATATTGCCGACAATGTGCCAACAATCGACCCAGAGACAACATGGCTGGCCCGGCCGCCAACACCAGCATTATCATGACAAAGCGACTGCACTTGTGTGCCAACACATCACCCCGTCCCACGAGCGTGTCAGAGCAGTGCGAGTCTATGGGAAAACCCTCGGGGAATCGCCAGCACAGAGACACACGTGCAGAAGATATCACCAGATATCTCTAATAGCACGAGCACAACAGAACTGGCACAATGCATATATGCAATACTCCGCGGCGCAAACAACCACAGATAACCCAACACCAACATAATACCACTCACACGCACACACAACACAGAACAACACAAATACAGCCTGATAGCAGGAGAGAGAGAAAGAGATCTAGAGAGAGAGAGTAGAGGATGCAGGCTGGCCACCATTAGCAGCAAAACATTCATTATTCATCGAAATTGGCGTAGATGAAGTCTGAAAACCGACACTTCCATGCATATGTGTGTGTGTGTGTGTGTGTGTGCGTATGTGTGTGTGTGTGTGTGTGTGTACTAGCAATCTCAACTATAGCTGAGTGCACGTAAACACACAAACACGGATAACTCAGGCAATCTCAATGACACACAGGGACAAATCAATGAATGCCGGTGACTACAACGCGACATACGACACGACACAGTGAAAACAACACCAATAATAACAATAACAATACTAATAACAATGGAGCTGATAGTTATTATTATTATCAATATATAATTAGAAATATTGAATACAATTTGAGAAAGGAGAGTTCAGTGATATATCAGTATGTACAACGCAGGTGAACTCCGGGGCGCAACTCGAATACAACACAAGAGCCAAATCAGAGAAGACAATTATGGAGATATATGGATATATGGAGAAGCAAATTATACAGCCACTACTTACGAGGTTTATGCACTATTTTTGACACAGAGACACAGGGAGAGGGTTGGTAGAACAATTACAATTGTACTTCATTCTCGAAACGAGGTAGTTATTGGAAACTGCTTTATAACAATATGAGTTTTACCATTACAGTGTAATTTACAGATACTCGGAACAAATTAACTAATTTCGCCGCATCCCATCCCGTGAGTCTGCACAAGTTAGGTATACAGGAAACACACACACACACACAGCACGTGGTTCCTCCAGCTACATCTCGCTTAATACACATGATTGCAAATCTGCATATTTGTGTCCACTATATTGCTGAATGTGGAATATGCAACTTACATTGTCAGACTTATCGGCAACAACGCATTGATTTCAGAAGCACGTGCAACTAACACACACACACATACAGACATACACGCAGGTGACAAACTTTGACATAGCGACGGTGTACGTGCACGCGACACACGCAAAACCAGCTCGATTGGTATGTATGTCTGTATGTGTGTGTGAGTGTGTCTGTGTGTGCATGTACTTGGATTGCAATAATGATTGGACAAGTTGACACGTGTGTGTGTGTGTGTGTGTGTTGATAACGCAATAACTTGTGTAACTGGTTTACTGCGCATGCAAACACACACACACACACATATACATACACACACACACATACACACACACACACACACATATACATACACATACATCAGCACTCATACATTCTAGCAAGATTCATTTTCGCGACAAGTGGAGCGCTTCACACAAACACGCACACACAGGCACATTCACCCACACACACGCACATTCACCCACACACACACAGGCACACATTCACCCACACATCGACAAACAATGAGATCAGAGCAAAAAGCATCTCACGACACACGACACAACACGCACGATACACACACAACAGACTGGTTGACCGTCGTCCGAATGTCAACACACACACACACACACACAGACAGGTAGATGTTGCAAACAAGCTCAATGACACACACACACACAGACACACATACATGCAGTCAGACTGTGAGCTGGGAAATCAATGCCACATCATCATGAGCCAGTGTGTGTCAGGGGAGCTTGTTAGCTCGTGCGAGAGGTCAACTAGCTCCTCCACTACTAGTCAAGCACGCAGTATTAACACAATCACGTGCACATTAGGGGGGAGAAGAGGGAGGGATGAACAACACCCCCACACATAAGTCGTGTCTACACGCCTGCTGAAACTACGTACAAAAGTCAACATAATTTTTTCCTCATCAATTTACATTTTGCAATCAAAAACGGCATCCAAAAAGTTATTCTTGTGTCAAATATGAATTGTTTGGAATTACGTCTTAACTTTCAGGCTGCAATAGAACGAATGAAATTTAGAGAGTTTAGAAAATGATAAATTTCAAGAGTGAAGGAGTTGAGAGATTTAGAGAGTTTGGACGTTTGAACACATCAGCAGCAGCATAGTAATACACTACATTTTCACCGGATACTGGACCACCCCTCGCCACAACACAAAACACACAAACGAGCCAGGAAACACGATACAACCAACCAACCCTGACACACAAACACACGCGCATACAACCAACATATGACACTTACTGACAGAGGCGCATCCAGTGGGGGATTAAATCGAGGGCGAGAGGGGGCATAAAGTTCAAAATGGAGAATCAATGTACAGCCACCAATAAAATGCATAATAATAGAACCCTATTAGATGTGGACGAATATTTATGAGAAGCGCAATTGGTGAACATTTCCGTGACCCCCTGACGAATGCTAGCCTCGTTCAACACTGAAAGCCAAGACGTGACAATAATACACTGTGATACAATACCGCTACACACAATGTCCTGCCAGACATGCATACAATCACACACAGACATACATACAGGACGGTCTAGATGAAAGTGAGGTGAAAACTGAAACACACTGGTATTGTATCGGTCTTGAACGAATTATGCGCTGATACGGGGCTATACAATGTAGCCCGCATATAACACAGTTGTCGGCAGTGGAGAAATACTCTCTTATATCTCTTATATGGCTGTAATTTTCGCTATCATTTGATTGTAACACTTTATTCAACAACTGATATTTCAACTGCTTCAATTTGACCGTTTTTACCTCATTACATTTTTACGTTTCTTATTTATTATTAAACATTTTACTACATAATACTTTTTTACTTTTTACTCATACATACCTCGACATTTCATTTCGACGACAATTCATCTGTTTATCCTTATATTTGACATGCTATTTTACACTAGTGTTGAATGTATTGATATAGTTTTGATATGTATAATATATTTTTAACGCAGTTGTTAGCTCGCGCTGTTTTAAAGATACGATCGTGTGTGTCTCATATTCATAGAAATCGATTATTCTTATGCACCACATTTTAGTAAGTACATTCATAAAAGCCAGGCTTCATTGGAATAATGTTCAATACACTTGACCTGACCTGACATCTACTTGACCTCTGGAGTGCACTGTATGTCCCCTGACAGACTGGCTGGATAATGAACACGCAATTACACGCAGTACCAGCTGCACGATGAAGCGAGATGAAGCACATATTTCTCATACCGCCAGTAATTATTGTTAATATGTAAATAAAGCAATCGTTGGCGAGCAGTTTCAAATTGACCTGGCAATTAATCAAGAAGGTCGTGGAGCGCAGTAAAATAGCAATTATCGTATTATTCATTTGAAAACTTGAAATTCACTAGAAATTCTTCTCTACTTTAACCGGAGATTACTCTACGATTCGCGGGCTGAATTGAGATAATAATAAATGCTAGCAGGACGGCGGGCGGGCCTCAGTTATCTCTCATAAGAGTATGTAGACTCATATGTGTCAATGTCACAAGATATTGCACGAGTTTCAGTTGCGCTTCAGTTAGTCAGCATTGACAAATACTAATAGATGTCAGATCGATCGTCACTCTGTCACTATAGATGTCGCGCCAGTCGCTCACCTGTCGATCCAGCTCGGCCATTTCCTGTTGCAGCGACGTGGCGGGGGGCAGGTGCCGGTGGGGAGGGGGCACTATGATTGGGGGAGTTAGCGCCGGTGATAAACGGTTGGACAGATGAAGCGGACGTCGCTGAGCACGAACTTCAGTGTTGCCAGGCAACTTGGCAGCACTGCGATTAATCGCAGTATGGTTGGCAACACTACGCGACACTCCGTTCTGCACGACACAGCAAGCAACACGACGTCCGATCAAAATATAAAATGAGAAAATCAAAACATCTGCATTATTAAACCAATAGACTTTATTAAGAATTCGTATATTAGAGGTATATTTTCTAGGAGCAGCCGAACAAACATATCGCACGATACATACACTCGCTGTATTTGCCCGTTTTTGTCGCGTGAGGGAGGGAGGGGCACACAGGAAGTGGGGGGAGGGGGGCACTCACCGATATTGTGAGCGCGTGCAGTCGGGAACCCAGCACGTGCGTGTCTGTGGCGCCCTCTGATGGCGAGTGTTTCATCAGCACAGCCGCGGTCGTCGAGTGATTGTTAGTTGGCTCGCTGCCAAACACCGACATCAATGACCTGCCATTGGTCGGACGACCACGACCATGACCAATCACCGTCGCCGATGATGATGACGTCATAGTGTCGGCCGTGACGTCACTGTTAGCAGCTGATACCGCCGCCGGCGACGACGACGGTGTTGTTGTTGTTGTTGAGTGATTGTCAGTATGAATGAGTGCGTTAACAGCGGCCATTTTGCTCGACACTGCTGACACACACACACACACACACATGTACATAGCATATACAACCTGTGTCGGCATATCTAGAGACACAATACATTGTGGAAGAAGGCAATCAGGTTCACACACGAGAATACAAGACCGAATTGAATACGCATATTGTCGTTGATATTTCGCACGAGGGTGTGATGTTTAATTACACATCCGCAATTCAGGTGAGACGGAATAATTGATATTACACTTCACATCTCAATTAGCTGGTAGAAAAATAGCAAGCCTCCAGCTCAGCTCAACTGCCACACAAAATTGACACTCACACACTCACTAACACGAGCAAACTTGTAGCTGACATTACATCTAGCAGCTAACTCCTGCTGAATAGACTGCAGTGTCAGCGATGATATCACACCTGATTGCTGCCACAGGCGCAATAAATACGCCAGTGTGTGTATGTTTGTGTGTCCAGATATACTCAGAGAAACAATAACGTACACACGCGCATACATACACACACATACACGGTCATCATTGGCTGCGATCAGCACATTCCACCTGTTGGGAACATCAGAAGGCAAGACGCACAAAAGGACTCACACACACACACACAGACAGGCACACTCACATACACACAGACACGCGGGGTACACCTGTGCGTCGACTGAGGGAGGTATTAAACTATGACAGACAGACAGACATTCTTGTGCGCGCGCGAGGGCAAGATCTTGCTAGATCCCCTCGAGACATGCACACACACACACAGACGAACATATAAACACGTGAACTGATGTGCAGTGTGCTGTCACAGTAATACAGTACAGTGAGTACAGTAATACAGTACAGTGAGTACAGTAATACAGTACAGTGAGTACAGTAATACAGTACAGTGAGTACAGTAATACAGTACAGTGAGTACAGTAATACAGTACAGTGAGTACAGTAATACAGTACAGTGAGTACAGTAATACAGTACAGTGAGTACAGTAATACAGTACAGTGAGTACAGTAATAGTGAGTTATAATGACCGTTGTGCTGTCACTAGCACGAAATAAACTACAGAAAATAAAGCACAAAAATACCATAAATTACAATATGATATAATGTTCATAATTAAGTATTTGTCTTTCCACCGTCGATATTCTAGCTCGGTGACGTAGCATATACACGTACATAACAACATACACACACACATACATGCATGCATGCACGGTCTCACATCATCTGACTTCGACATCATCAAACAGACACACATACAAAGAGATGATCCTGAAATGATCACAAAATGATCCTGAAATGATCACAAAATGATCCTGAAATGATCACAATTTGCCAGTGATAGATAGACATGTAGACATTCATTAATAAGCGCACTCACATAGTAAATATGTCACTACAACATCACTAGATATGACACAAATATGTCACTACAACATCACTAGATATGACACAAATATGTCACTACAACATCACTAGATATGGCACAAATGTCACTAAAACATCACTAGATATGACACAAATATGTCACTACAACATCACTAGATATGACACAAATATGTCACTACAACATCACTAGATATGTCACAAATATATCACTAAACATCACTAGATATGACAGCTCACTTCACATTAAGTCTCTTCTAACAGCGAGTTTGAGTGTACAAACACTGAACTATCCGACTATCAAGCACATCGTGTCTCTGTTAATTTACCTGTACTGTACGATACAAATAGCCAGCAATGACAGTAAATTCAGTACTTGCGCAATTTCACATATAGTTAGATTAATATGCCAGTATATAATTCATTGTAAATATGTTTATTCTAAATTATCCAAGCTTACGCCAGAGTGCAAACATTATTTCAAAAACTAGACAGACATGGGCAAACATTGAATATTGGTTGCAACGACGCTTGCACGACGTTGCATTGCAATTGCAATGATACTAACCGTGCGGTGAGGCGGGCAGATCACTCCACGCTTGCAACCAGTGATGATCAATTGATGATGATGATGCGATGATGGAGCTGCGATCACTGGGATCACAGTGATCTTGCACACTCCACAACTGCCTGGTGGAACACTCCACCTGCCCAACACACACACACACATGCACATTGAATTAACATAAATATAACAAACAAGATAATCACACTGGCAATGATATCAAAGCTGTAGCACAGAGCACACACACACACACACAAGACAGCAGTGCAGGACAACACTCTCACTCACTCACTCACAAACAGCACACAGCAACTTCTTCAACAAGTCCAATAGCCAGACTACCTAGCGCATCACAACACCACCAAACACACTCACACTCACACAGACACACACACACACACACACACACACACAGACAGGCAAGTACACGCACAAACAAGCAGTCAACGTCGACACCGTTGTGTCAACTCTCGCACGCGCACATACACACACACACACACAGACAGACAGACAGACAGCACTGGTCAGTTGAGGACAACCCTTGCCCGTCCCAAGCCGCTTCAAGACACGACCCTAGTGTCTGTTTGTCTGTTTGTGTGTGTGTATGTGTGCTTGTGTCGATGGGCAACAGAGATAACGGCGATTTGAGCCTCCAAACGGATTCACATCACCCCTCGCTCGCTCCCGCATTCAGCACACACGCGCATACACACAGAATAGGACACACAGATGTACACATACAACAAACAGGCACACACACACACATATATACACTTACTATGACGCGGGGAATCAAGAAACGATAGCGTATACACACACACACGCTCACACTCACTCACTCACTTACTCACTTATACACACACACACACACTCACACTCACTCACACTCACTCACTCACTCATACACACACACACACACAACAATGTTCACACGCCGTGAATAGTCCAGTGTGTAGACGATATTACTGATAAATACAGCAAATATCAGTATAATATATATGTATATGAAATAGATAGAATTGATGAATGAATTGATTATGAAAATGACAGCAGAGCGAAGACAATAGATATAAGACGACAATCATCAAACTATATATCTATCTATGTTTCACTGTAGTGATTCATGTGTACGTGAGTGAGTGTGTGTGTGTGTGTGTGTGTACTCACATAGTTGTACTCACATAGTTGTTCTACAGGATATGAGCTAACCTCGTGCTGTCCCGTCTCTTTTCCATAATTTATCTAACATATTTTTTTGAAGGAACTTAAATTTCTAGCTTCAACTATTTTGCTGTCTAATTGGTTCCATGTGTGTGTGTGTGTGTGTGTGTGTGTGAGTGTCAGAGTGTGTATGTGTATGTGTCAGTGTGCGTATGTGTGTGTGTGTGTGTGTGTGAATATTGCAGGATACAGGTATCCCCGTGTCATTTAGTTTTCATATAGGACTGTGGTGAAGCGCACAGGCGGATCCAGACAGAAAGCTCAGCGAGCTGAAACCCCCAAATGTTTCAATCAACTCCTCATAAGCAAGAGATTCAACAAAAGTGGTCAAGAATTATCTGTTTGTAAAGTTTGTTGATATAAACATTATCGCAAAGCATACTCGCGCATTTGTATATGTGCGTATATATAATTGAAAAAAATTCCGCCCCCCAAAATCATTCAGCCCTGCCAGAACTTCACTCTGAATCCGCTGCTGGTGAAGGCACGCTATACAACACGCGCTCACGAGATCTATTATACAATCAGTAATAATGCGTGCTGGCAAGTATTTCACTAGCACACATGAATTACACCAGTAATAGACGAGATATATCAGTGAGCTAGTAATGTAGGATACATGAATTACACCAGTAATAGACGTGATATATCAGTGAGCTAGTAATGTAGGATACATGAATTACACCAGTACTAGACGTGATATATCAGTGAGCTAGTAATGTAGGATACATGAATTACACCAGTAATAGACGAGATATATCAGTGAGCTAGTAATGTAGGATACATGAATTACACCAGTAATAGACGAGATATATCAGTGAGCTAGTAATGTAGGATACATGAATTACACCAGTAATAGACGTGATATATCAGTGAGCTAGTAATGTAGGATACATGAATTACACCAGTAATAGACGTGATATATCAGTGAGCTAGAAATGTAGGATACATGAATTACACCATCACTAGACGAGATATATCAGTGAGCTAGTAATGTAGGATACATGAATTACACCATCACTAGACGAGATATATCAGTGAACTAGTAATGTAGGATACATGAATTACACCATCACTAGACGAGATATATCAGTGAGCTAGTAATGTAGGATACATGAATTACACCAGTACTAGACGAGATATATCAGTGAGCTAGTAATGTAGGATACATGAATTACACCAGTAATAGACGTGATATATCAGTGAGCTAGTAATGTAGGATACATGAATTACACCATCACTAGACGAGATATATCAGTGGGCTAGTAATGTAGGATACATGAATTACACCAGTAATAGACGTGATATATCAGTGAGCTAGTAATGTAGGATACATGAATTACACCAGTACTAGACGAGATATATCAGTGAGCTAGTAATGTAGGATACATGAATTACACCAGTAATAGACGTGATATATCAGTGAGCTAGTAATGTAGGATACATGAATTACACCAGTAATAGACGAGATATATCAGTGAGCTAGTAATGTAGGATACATGAATTACACCAGTAATAGACGTGATATATCAGTGAGCTAGTAATGTAGGATACATGAAATACACCAGTAATAGACGTGATATATCAGTGAGCTAGTAATGTAGGATACATGAATTACACCATCACTAGACGTGATATATCAGTGAGCTAGTAATGTAGGATACATGAATTACACCAGTAATAGACGTGATATATCAGTGAGCTAGTAATGTAGGATACATGAATTACACCAGTAATAGACGTGATATATCAGTGAACTAGTAATGTAGGATACATGAATTACACCAGTACTAGACGAGATATATCAGTGAGCTAGTAATGTAGGATACATGAATTACACCAGTAATAGACGTGATGTATCAGTGAGCTAGTAATGTAGGATACATGAATTACACCAGTAATAGACGTGATATATCAGTGAGCTAGTAATGTAGGATACATGAATTACACCAGTACTAGACGAGATATATCAGTGAGCTAGTAATGTAGGATACATGAATTACACCAGTAATAGACGTGATATATCAGTGAGCTAGTAATGTAGGACACATGAATTACACCAGTAATAGACGTGATATATCAGTGAGCTAGTAATGTAGGATACATGAATTACACCAGTACTAGACGAGATATATCAGTGAGCTAGTAATGTAGGATACATGAATTACACCAGTAATAGACGAGATATATCAGTGAGCTAGTAATGTAGGATACATGAATTACACCAGTAATAGACGAGATATATCAGTGAGCTAGTAATGTAGGATACATGAATTACACCAGTAATAGACGTGATATATCAGTGAGCTAGTAATGTAGGATACATGAATTACACCAGTAATAGACGAGATATATCAGTGAGCTAGTAATGTAGGATACATGAATTACACCAGTAATAGACGTGATATATCAGTGAGCTAGTAATGTAGGATACATGAATTACACCAGTGATAGACGAGATATATCAGTGAGCTAGTAATGTAGGATACATGAATTACACCATCACTAGACGAGATATATCAGTGAGCTAGTAATGTAGGATACATGAATTACACCATCACTAGACGTGATATATCAGTGAGCTAGTAATGTAGGATACATGAATTACACCATCACTAGACGAGATATATCAGTGAGCTAGTAATGTAGGATACATGAATTACACCATCACTAGACGTGATATATCAGTGAGCTAGTAATGTAGGATACATGAATTACACCAGTAATAGACGTGATATATCAGTGAGCTAGTAATGTAGGATACATGAATTACACCAGTAATAGACGAGATATATCAGTGAGCTAGTAATGTAGGATACATGAATTACACCAGTAATAGACGAGATATATCAGTGAGCTAGTAATGTAGGATACATGAATTACACCAGTACTAGACGAGATATATCAGTGAGCTAGTAATGTAGGATACATGAATTACACCAGTAATAGACGAGATATATCAGTGAGCTAGTAATGTAGGATACATGAATTACACTAGTAATAGACGTGATATATCAGTGAGCTAGTAATGTAGGATACATGAATTACACCAGTAATAGACGAGATATATCAGTGAGCTAGTAATGTAGGATACATGAATTACACCAGTAATAGACGTGATATATCAGTGAGCTAGTAATGTAGGATACATGAATTACACCAGTAATAGACGTGATATATCAGTGAACTAGTAATGTAGGATACATGAATTACACCAGTACTAGACGAGATATATCAGTGAGCTAGTAATGTAGGATACATGAATTACACCATCACTAGACGTGATATATCAGTGAGCTAGTAATGTAGGATACATGAATTACACCATCACTAGACGAGATATATCAGTGAACTAGTAATGTAGGATACATGAATTACACCATCACTAGACGAGATATATCAGTGAACTAGTAATGTAGGATACATGAATTACACCAGTAATAGACGAGATATATCAGTGAGCTAGTAATGTAGGATACATGAATTACACCAGTAATAGACGTGATATATCAGTGAGCTAGTAATGTAGGATACATGAATTACACCAGTAATAGACGAGATATATCAGTGAGCTAGTAATGTAGGATACATGAATTACACCAGTAATAGACGTGATATATCAGTGAGCTAGTAATGTAGGATACATGAATTACACCAGTAATAGACGTGATATATCAGTGAGCTAGTAATGTAGGATACATGAGTTACACCAGTAATAGACGAGATATATCAGTGAGCTAGTAATGTAGGATACATGAATTACACCAGTAATAGACGTGATATATCAGTGGGCTAGTAATGTAGGACACATGAATTACACCAGTAATAGACGTGATATATCAGTGAGCTAGTAATGTAGGATACATGAATTACACCAGTAATAGACGAGATATATCAGTGAGCTAGTAATGTAGGATACATGAATTACACCAGTACTAGACGTGATATATCAGTGAGCTAGTAATGTAGGATACATGAATTACACCAGTAATAGACGTGATATATCAGTGAGCTAGTAATGTAGCACACATTAATTACACCAGTACTAGATGTGATATATCAGTGAGCTAGTAATGTAGGATACATGAATTACACCAGTAATAGACGAGATATATCAGTGAGCTAGTAATGTAGGATACATGAATTACACCAGTACTAGACGAGATATATCAGTGAGCTAGTAATGTAGGATACATGAATTACACCAGTAATAGACGTGATATATCAGTGAGCTAGTAATGTAGGATACATGAATTACACCAGTAATAGACGTGATATATCAGTGAGCTAGTAATGTAGGATACATGAATTACACCAGTAATAGACGTGATATATCAGTGGGCTAGTAATGTAGGATACATGAATTACACCAGTACTAGACGAGATATATCAGTGAGCTAGTAATGTAGGATACATGAATTACACCAGTAATAGACGAGATATATCAATGAGCTAGTAATGTAGGATACATGAATTACACCAGTAATAGACGTGATATATCAGTGAGCTAGTAATGTAGGATACATGAATTACACCAGTAATAGACGTGATATATCAGTGAGCTAGTAATGTAGGATACATGAATTACACCAGTAATAGACGTGATATATCAGTGAGCTAGTAATGTAGGATACATGAATTACACCAGTAATAGACGAGATATATCAGTGAGCTAGTAATGTAGGATACATGAATTACACCAGTAATAGACGTGATATATCAGTGAGCTAGTAATGTAGGATACATGAATTACACCAGTACTAGACGAGATATATCAGTGAGCTAGTAATGTAGGATACATGAATTACACCAGTAATAGACGTGATATATCAGTGAGCTAGTAATGTAGGATACATGAATTACACCAGTAATAGACGTGATATATCAGTGAGCTAGTAATGTAGGATACATGAATTACACCAGTAATAGACGTGATATATCAGTGAGCTAGTAATGTAGCACAATTACAAATCAGCCAAAAAAATTAGCCCGATAGTTTTATTTTTAGCTGTGTTGAATCACTAGCAAAGTATTTGTCACGGCCTATGGATCCGGGGTTCTCAACCGGTTCGCACCCTAGCGGTGCAAAACTGAGAATTGAAGTGTGCGATAATTCGTGTGAAAATGTATGGACATATTTTTACCTTTCCTTCATATTTGTTGCAAAGTTTAAAGGAAATTTGAAGGATGAATTTGAAAGATGTATGAATTAATAATGAATATTTGTTTTTTGTAGTTTATATTTTCACATAGCTATCAATAATTCAGCGATAATTGACTGCTCATTTGAAACACTGGCGCCAACACAGAATATGTTACGAGCCACTGCCATACACAAAGTTTTGTATTCCTGCGGGGCAACAGATACGCAACAAAACAATACAAGGCGATAATGATGACCAGTGTAGCGGTGTGGAGGCAAGCGCGGTAGAAGTCCAGTAGAAATGCCGTCTAATTGTGCGTCAAATATTCATATCTGCAGAAACTGTTAACTGTCACTGTGAATACAAACTGTTAATACAATTATGTTGCAGATACAACGTGTGTGCGTGTCAGTGTGTGTGTGTGTGTGTCTGTCAGTGTGTGTGAGTGATGATGGAATATTGTACTGCCATAATATGAAAATGGTTGAATAACACTCTATTAATTATTTATTGGCCAAAAAATACACAATCTGTATATATACTCGTATATTATGTCTGACTGCACACACACACACACGCATACATACACGCTGAAACACACACACTAATGGTGGGCCTACTGAAAACCACCTCAAAAGACATCAAACAGCTTACAACATGCACACACACACACATTCACGGCTGGGGTCGTTGAATACCCCCTCAACCCGTGCCCATCCCCAGTGCGTCGGGCCGGCACGCAGACGAAGAGAGGGAGATAATAACACCGCCACGACGCCACTGAAAGCGAGAGTGCCGGCGCCGGGCACACGAGGAGGGAGCATGAGAGCACCTCTGACCGTGAACCCTGCTGTGTGTGTGTGTGTATGTGTGTGTGTGTGTGTGTGTGTGTTAGCAGTTAGAGTGGTTTGAACGCGCACGCCATCGATGTTAGTTCGTATGTGAAACTTGGTATACAAATTGTAAAATTCATTTTCATGACCGTTCAGTGATTGAGTTGACACACTGATATGAAGCTAATATAAATAGATATATAGATACATTTATTGCAATTACATATTATATATTTTGGATTGCAGTCGCATTTCGCACAAAAATATAACACACATTCATATGTACTCAAGCACAAACACTCATATTCACACATTTTCTACATGCACAATCATAGATACAGAAAGCATTGCCTTCATACACTTTCACCTGCATCATAATTAATTATCACTCCAAACTTTGTTTCCTTCAATGTGTGTGGTTGTTTGGAGAGTTTGCGTTGCCCCGTCTGTATTTGAATCTAGCAGTGTCAGAATAAGTCATCAGAGCCGGTGTCAGTCAGTTATTATTGGGGAGCTAGACGGTCAATATTCAGCATTGAACAGCTCAAATAATAATAATAATAATAATGCAATAAAACAGTTGGAAATATTGTTTCTTCACAAGTGCGCCTACACTGCAGCCAGATTTGTCATTACGCTTCCACATCAGTTGCGCTAAGTTATATAAGCCTGCCACAAAACACAGGCGGTTCATGAAAACCACGGCTCACGACAGTGGTGGTTCTGAACTCGTCGATAATTCCTCACTCATGCAGAATGCAAGCTCGAAGCTAACTCAAGCTCGTAGAAAGCTAAAGGTCGGACAGAACAGGACAACTATGTGTGTGTTTATCAATTCAAATTCGTTTGTTTTTGTTTGAAATGACGTCTTGACTTTGATGTAACAACTTAATTTATTGAATTTATCAGCGTTGTTGTGAAAAATGAAGAGATGGCTCATTAAGCAGTGGGCAATCAGAGAAAAAAAGGTTGAGAACCACTGGTCTAGAATAACACGGAAGCTAATTTGAATAGCAAGAACCACTGACACTGACCAAACACTGACCAAACACTGACCAAACACTGACCAAACACTGACCAAACACTGACCAAACACTGACCAAACACTGACCAAACACTGACCAAACACTGAATTTCGAACACAACAACCAAATAGCTGCCATGTGTGTGCGTGTGTCAGTGTGTGTCAGTGTGTGTGTGTGTGTGTCAGTGTGTCAGTGTGTGTGTGTCAGTGTGTGTCCCCTTATCGCTTTATTGCCAAACAACGACAGGGCACAATAAATTTACTTGCGCATGTCTGTCTGTCTGTGTGTGTGTGTGTGTGTGTATGTGTGTGTGTGAACGAAACAAAACAATACGTGTGGCGGGCTGCTCATGTTACATGAACACTCACACACACAAGCACACACACAGACAGACACACACACACAGACAGACACACACACACACACACACACACACACACAGACACACACACACATACACATACACACAGACACACACATACACATACACACACACAGACACATACACACAGACAGACACACACATACACATACACACACACAGACACATACACACAGACAGACACACACATACACAAACACACACACAGACAGACACATACAGACAGACAGACAGACAGATGCGAGCAGCAGAAGACGTCAGCGATGAGAACACAGCATGATCGAGGTCATTGACCCATGGTCACGTGCTGTGTCAAGCATTTTGTCTGGCTGCAAGAACAATAATGGCCGGTCACGTGACTGAGCTCATTGATCGGCACTGGTGTATTATGAACCAGTGCTTCTCAACCTCGTTCAGTGTTCACACCTCTTTCTAATCAGTATTCAGTTCTCACACCACCTACTGTATTCTGGAATATTAAGAGGAAACAAATACAAACCACGTGATAATTTTTTATTCAATATACATTCATACAGATTATAATTACCTTAAGATGGTTAAGTAAAAAGTTGTTTCCAAAAGAAAACCTAAAGCATGGGTAAAACACATATCCCTCATGTAAAACATATCCTCCTTGCTTTTTCACAACTGATCTTCTAAAACAATTACTCCCATGAGCCTGCACAATACCGGAACATTCATCGTCCTACTGTGTATAAACACTTTTATTTAGCCTTTTGATTTGACAATTTCATTTGATTTGTCGATGATGCCTTCTCTCTTGCTTCCTGTATTATCCACACCCCCCGGCACCGCATGCCTGATACAGGCAGGTAAAAGCAGCAGTCACACAAGAAAACAGCCATGAACCGAGCGCTGAATTGCAACAAAACTCATGTGAATATTTTCCACCAGAATAACTCACCGCACACAGTCATGATGACACTTCGAAAATAGAATTTATAACGGTGGCGGATTCAGAGCCGAATTTTGGGAGCTGAATTATGTATGAGTGACTAGGTATCGTGTGAAGGTCATGACTTGGGGCATTTATTATTAATATATACACACATTTACACACACAATAATATGCGAATATGTTTTGCGATAATGCTTATATCAACCAATTCTATAGAAATATATTTTAGTTGACTTGTTTAAGTAAACCTCTTGGTTATGAGGAGTTGATGGAATCATTTGGGGGACTTCAGTCTTCTGATCCATACATCACTGAATACGCCACTCATGTATGTAAAACCCAAATACAATATCAATACAAATACAGTGTGCATAATCTTTTGATGTGTCAAAATAACAATATAATATATCTAAATACTAAAAAAACGTAGGCTAGATTTCCGTGCAGTATTTGAACTGCTGGTTGTTTTTTAGGTATGACCTGTTATTTAAACGTTAATATGTATATAAAATGTTGTTACAACATAAGAACACTATCCATCACTTGAAATCACAAATAAAACACTAAAACTGCATAGAACATACATGTTTCTTAATGTCAACCGACCAAGCCATAACATAACATAACATAACAAGACATGACATAACGCCATATCACTCACCCAAGACATTAGCTAAAAATAAAAAAAACATGCATTGAACATGTGCCCAAGGCTTTTGATTACAAGTTTAACATGACACCAGAGAAACACTACAAAATTACCTCATGTGATTCTCATGTAATACTACAAGCTGATTAGCTTATTTTTAATAATTACTTGGTAAGAAAACAGAAAGACACTGACCATATTTGGGCGAATATCGGTCATTTCACATAGTCAGCACGACCAGGGCGAGAAAGACGCATCGTAGCACGCATCGCTGACATCACCACACAAACACACATCAACCTACTCCCCTCAACACACTGCTCTACACTAACTGGCTGTCTGGACAACGACCGCGTCGCAGAGTCCACCGTGAGGGGTGGCCGTCGCACTCAGCTGTTGAAGAGCGTTGTCATAGCAACACCGCTCTGCTTTGTTTCACTCATCACTCGCAGGTTAATATCAACACGACACACAAGGGCTCAAACTCGACCAAACAACACGTCAGCGCCAATTATCAACATATATAAAACTTGAATAATATCAATTATTGTTTTAATATGAAATAAAAAGCAATCATATTACATATTATAGAAAAATGAGGACATTACAATTTGCAACTTTATTAAATAGCATGACCTCAATTGCACTTTGGTCTATAGATTGTGCTCAGAGCAAAAAATAATAATAAATATTTGTATGCCAAATTTGCATAACTCATCTTAGTCATCTTTTAATAATACATATTTTTATATTCTGAAAATCATGAATATAATATTTAAATATATTTTAATTTTGCATAATTTTTGTTTTCAATTCAATCCACTATTATGTTGTGAAATTCGCTTTGGGTCCAATATTTGCTTGTTGTGTGCCGCTCAGTCGCAGTGAATGTGTTTATGCCGGGACATTCACAAGTTCACATTCACGTGCCCATGGCGGCAAGTGGCGCGAGCTGTTAGGACGGGCAGTGACGTCACAGGTTCAAACGTGTCGCTGACAGTGGCACGCGCAGTGAACCGCCCTTCTCGCCCTTCAAGCGAGGAGAAACAGTGTGAGGGAGTAATGGACATGCGCCTCGTCAAAACAACCCCTCGCACTGCACACGCGCATATGCCGGCGCTCATGAGGCGGAAAGTCTATATATTTTGCTCACGTATTTCTAAATAACGGATATTTTTCTATGTTTTATTTCGAGACCCTGGGTAATATCAAAACACGCACACAAGTTAACCCATCAAATTTGTATATCTGGTGGCGCCGCTGATTGCCGCTGGGGATAAACAGCTGGTGGGATCGAAGGTCCAATGGCCAGACGGAGTTCAGCGCCCCTGGCGGACATCAGACGAACTAGACGGGCAAGCCACTAGCAAGGTCGACACAAGGACACCAAGCAATACTGGCAAGTTCATGTTTGTGTCCACAGTAAAGTCTTGAAAGCCGCCGATACTGGCAAAACACGAGCGAATATTAATTGAACACATGTGTGATTTTCTTCCAGAAATGATCGAGCTCGATCTTCCATTCTATAAGACTTGTTTGAATGTTGAATTCATTGTGTTTTTCTCAAGATTTTTCATCTTTGTCCGTTGATGATCCAGGCGTATGGGAAACGCAATTTATAACATTCACGTTCTTGCCATTCCATGTCGCTCGTTGATTTTAATAATTATCCTAGATATTTCAAACGTATAACGTATTTGCATGCTATTTCGAGCCACTTATTTTTCGGATCAGACCACCAATATGATGCCACTGACCACTTGAGCCTTCTCATGTTAGAAATTAGTTGAAACGCGTGCTAAAACTTGGTTCCCGAACAGTCAGGGTTAAACCCCGCCAGTCAATGCCAGACTACATTCAAAATGCAATTTGTACGGAAGAATGCTTGTTTACCACGGTGTCAAAAAACGACGTACAATGTCGCGCAAAAAGCCGGAAAAAGAATAGCACCAAATCATAACAATATCGGTGAAAAACAGACATGCAAAGTGCACTTGGCCATATAGTTTCAGTGAATTAACTGAACGTATGTACGTCGTAGTTATTTCGTAGTACGATTCAGACAACCAAATACATAAAAATGTGCGCCCAATTACACGATGAAATCACACACAAGCAATGAAACCGACCCAGAGCGATTCTTGAGCTGCAGTAAACTACAGGAAAACTCCACAATCCGAGTAAAAGAGCACACTTGAAAAATCAATAACAGCAAACAACACTGCACTGATAATGAATAATAAATATAATATTCAATCAAGCACTGAAGAAGCAGTCACCGGAGGCGTCACATTCAAGCTGATCACTTCCACAGAATCATTCATATTAGAATCAGACTGAGATGCAGTGTCGGTCGTCTTTTGCGCTGCCTCATCCTGTTGCTCGCACGAACTCTGGCCAACTGTCTCGGCGAACAACTCGGGAGAGTCGGTGAATTCAGTGAGTTCACTGTCGAACGCCATCAACGCAGGAGTTGGGTCGCAATCAGCAGAAGCAGCACAACCTGCCTCCGATAATGACAGTTTCTCGTCTTGACAGCTGATGGAGCTTTCGACCACTGAATCGGACTCAATTTTACCACTGGACTCTGATTGATCGTCAATGGCCGACTTTTCCTTCTCAGATTGAACCCTCGACGAAACATGAGCCTCTTCAGTGTCTGATTCTGAAAAATCGTCCGTCACTTCAGATTCTGAGCTTGCCCCTTCCTCGCTCTCTTCTTGTTCTTTCCTCTCGTTCTGGAGATGAGTATAGCGCTTGAGCACCTGATTAATGCGTTCTTCTCCCTCGATGGCATTTTTTACGAGCACTTGATCGAGCTGCGTGTCTTCGTGCGCAGGGTCGAGCTTGCGCCAATCAACACCATTACTCAGCGAATCCATCGACTCGACCAGCTCGAGACGTCGACATCGTTGCAGGTGAGCACCGAGCACGTGGAAAGCCTGGTTGGAAATCTCCTCGAGGGCATGCTCCGACAAATGCAGAGAATAGCGATCATTGGCGTCGCGAACTTGCTCCAATACATCCCCGTAATCTGGAAATTCACCAGATCGGTTGACAAATTTTTCCAGGCATCGGTTGATCTCGGGGTAGCGTGTAGCATCAAAACGTATGAGACGGCGCCGATTCACGTGCGCAGCCTGTTCAAACTCTCCCACAGATCTACAATAGACTTTATAGACTTTCACATAACGACGCTTCAATTTGGCCGCTATAATATACGAGGAGCCGCCATCGTCACTCCAATCCACTTCTTCCGCATCATAGCGAACAATTTCACGCTCAAGCTGACGGAGGGTTTTCTCCAATTTTGCAATTTGTTTCTGTTTAAGCCTATGCTTTTTGTGATCAGATTCAGCCGTCAATTGCTTAGACGTGCTGGGTTTAGATGTATCTGATGTTGACACATTGGCTGATTCATCGGATACAATGACTTGAAACCTGGCAGTAAGACGAATTTGATCAAGTTCTTCGATCAGAATTCTTAGCAAAGTGAAACAGCGCTCAGGCTCTTGTTTCAAACCGGATAGACATTTACCCAAGGACTTGTGAACACTGCGCTCACATGGTGCAATCGATTTACAAGCGACGATCGTGTCTTCAAAACGTTTGCGTAGTTTAGTGAGAATTTTCATCTCGGTTTCGTCAAACCCGGGACTAAGCAGCGAACATATGTCGTTCAGCGTACCACGGACAGAAGATACCAAGTTGTCACTGGTGTTTTGAGCAGCCTGGTCTCTAACACCCTCGTATTGTTGAGCTGCACTGTTAACACTCATTCTGGAAGAATTACCAGAGTCTTTGACATTCAAATGTGACCTCTTTCTGGAGGAAGAACCATTTTTAACCGAACAACCCGAGTCAACATTTTCACTCTTTCTGCAATTGGATTTCGACTCGACGTCGTCAGATTTGAAAAAGTTGTGGATTGATGTTTGGTGAAGATTTTGATAGCCATCATCATCATCACTGGACATCACCACTATACTGGGCTCATCACTTTTGTTCTTCATAGGTGCCCTCTCTTGTCCATTTACCACCTTAACCGGTGAACCATCGCTGGAAGAAGTGCGCGGTCTCTTCATTCGGCACTCAGGAGAGCGAGTTAATTTTGAAACTGAACGCAGTCTCGAAGAAACTGATGATTGTAGCGATTTTTCCGGCGTGACAGGAGCTCTCAACTCGACTCTCCGTGCTGGGTTCTTGCCGCTGATAGAACCACTCTGGTTATCATTCGCCTTGCTAACACGGTCTGCAACACGCTGCAACTTGACTGACACCTGCCGCAGACCACGTGTTTGCAGAGGAATAACGTCCTTAGAGGAAGAGTCGCTATCGGAAGACAGATCTATGGCGCTTGGCTGGCGAGAACGAGTTGTGGCCATCTAGCCGTTCTCTATCAAAGCTGAGCCACTATGAAAACTCCCACGTCGTTTGTGCGTCAAAATCTAACTGTACAAAAACACACACAGAAACAAGTTTATCTAGGCGTTACAACGAAACAAAAATAGTGAAAATGCACGTCAACGAAAACCAAGGGAAAATAGCAATTTCAAACCATCAATGCAGTGTATAATCAGCCAACTTCATAGACTAAAAGCATTACAGCGCAAGTACAATCAACGACACTTTCAATACTTGAAAAACGCTCATTCCACTCAATTGGAGACCATACCATTCCTCACTGTGGAAAGATTGCGGACAGAAACACGATCTCTCTCATGTATTCACCATATGATGCACAATAAAGAACCAAGTGATATTTGTTGATAACAAAAAATCATATTTGAAGGCTCATCGCCAAGTCAAACGCAAGGGTACCAGCAATCACAAAGCATGAGGATCAACTCAAACGCCGAGAACTTTATTCATGGCCTGCATTTCATCACGAGATAACGGCTTCAGTTGGAATCCTCTGAGCGGTGGTTTTTTCTCCAGCTGATTCAGTCGGTCCACCTTGCCGGGCAAGTCTTGACGCAGTGTTTGCAGCTGAGAGGTGATCTCGCGCGAATCTCGGGTCAACAACTTGTCCACGGCGCCGACTGGCAACTTGAAGAAAGTGTTGCCCGACACAATCCAGCAGCCAGCCCCGGACATCTGACTCTCCGCCGGTGAAGATAAACACATAGAGAAGGACGGGTGACGGTTGAGCTCACGGCGGGCCTCGCGCAAGGCATTCTGTTTGCGAGTGAGGTCAATGATCTGACGCTGATCTGTCAAAACGTCCTCGGCGGCAGTTTCAACAGCCTCGAGATGCTGCTCGACCTGTTGTGGACTCCACATGATCTGCCTCAGCGCCAGCCAACATGGTATATGATAAGCACTTTGCTCGCTACTAATAAACCACTACATAATAAAATGTATGACAAGACCCGTTTCTAAAATGTAACTTCACGCCCCTCAATGTTCACTACATATGAGTTAGCAGTTCGGCCAAAATATTTCCTAAATAATCCAAAATACACAAGAGCTGAAAGATCCTGGAAACAAGAAAAGATAACCTACAATTATGTAAAAATGCAGTTTCAGTCCGGAACTTTCTAATTCATCTAAGGGAAAAGACATATAGTCATTTGGGGCAAATGACGATTTGGTTATTTTGGGGGTAAAAAATGATTTTGACCTTAGGAGAGTTGAAATCGCTATGTACAAGAAATGAGTGGATAAACTATTAGATCATTCGTTTGCGGTCATTTCAGTGTATGAATCGTCTTTCTACGTTAAAAAATTAATGTGTGACACAATTTCTCCCAAAACCTTTCAAAACATGTTGCACAAAACATTTGCAATGTTTCAGAAAATTTGTCATAATTCACCACATGGACAAATTTTGGGGGCAATTCGCGATCGCTTCAAGAAACTGGGGCAATTGGCTATAGCTATCTCTTCCATAGCATTTATATGCAAGTATTAAAGACACCACATCACTCTGAAAGTGGGGCATATTACGATCGGTGTGGGGCAATTGACGATCGCTACACTGATCGTAATATGCCCCATCCCCGATTTCTATTCACCCCTATAGCGATCGTCAATTGCCCCGTGGTGCACCACGTGCGACGACGTCTTGCATTATACTTCGAGGAAATGTACTTCGCGGAGCCCGCCAGGAGCCATAGTCGACTAGAATACCGCGGCGGTCATGCAAACAACTTCACTTGGCTTGCATAGAGACTGTCCTACACTCCAGAGGACGTGGTGCGACCCCCTCACAAAAAAGAGGAGAGTCATTCCCATGAGCTGTAATAACTGATGAGAATTGCCACCAAAAGATTGCAGAGATGAACAAGTCTAAGACAAGACTTCGCAAGTAGGGAGCTCCTACTCAAACTGAGTAGTCTAGCAAGGAATAACAAAAGAAAATGTCAAAAGTGAAAAAGAGAAAGTCTAAAGGGGATGATGAGGACTCGGAATCAACAGTGTCGCAATAACTGAAGCAAATACATACAGTGATTTATCTCTGGAAGACCTGCTGAGAGCTGGCATTGAAACCATGCTATAACGGAAGAAAACACTTCTTTTCGTGGAGTGTATTATGTATCAGCGTTAAGGCCAGGCTAAGTAAGCTAGCATTGTAATGTGAGCTAGTTCATCTTTGTTTTTCGTTTGAATATATTTAGTTGATAATTTCTGTCTTTATCTATCATCTAGTATGCCAAATTACCTTCAAATTAACGAATTACGGATCGATCGTTAATTACCCTACGAAAATCGTGATTTACCCCACTGGGGTAAATGACGATCGCACCACTAAATTCGATCTGTATTTGAAAAAACAAAATTTTCAAAAGCTTTCAATACGGGGATAGAAGCACAGTGTACCAACACACTATGTGGTACTTAGTATGTTTTGCTATCGTCATTAGTATAAGCTCTGGTTAGATGTTAATGAAAACGATCGTCATTTGCCCCGAATGACTATATGCCAGGTAGTTTCACTAGGGCTTTCTAACACGCCAGGTGGGTGAAAATTAATTGCCAGCTAATTTAGATTTTACCAAAACGTCATCACACAGTAAGTGATACTACACAGCTGAATAAAATTATCCAAAAATAAGCGGGAAACAGTAGTTTTCCAAAATAGCAGACATCAGTAAATATCTTCATTATTACACTAATACATAATTTAAAAAAATACATCACTAACGAAAATAGGCCCATAAAACAGTTAAACCAACATTGCGCTGTTGTATTGCTTACGCTTATCAAAACACCGCACCACCCGACTTGGACGATTGCGACGCGTTATGCATAAACGTCTCACTACGGCTAATTTATTGAATACCATAATTTATTCAGTTTCTCCATTATTTGGATATTTAAATGAGTTTTCATATTTATAAATATATCTTAATTTCATTACTGTTACATGCATGAGTGCTGTAACTAAATATTTTATGCAGAAAGGCATAATGCATCACAATGACGTGCATATTCGAGATTGTTTGTGCAATTTTATACGGAAGTATTGAATTTTTGAACGTTTTCGAATGGTATGGTAATTTGCCTCGATTAAGTTAGCTGCATTTTAAGTATTGAAGAAGTTGAGTTGAGTCACAAATATAGCATGCCTAAACTGGCTAAGAAGACAATAGAGGGTAACGGGTGTGGAGCTGCCAGAGAGGGAAAACAAGGTGAAAATATCAGCAAAACAACAGCTGTTTTTGGCAGTGACGGTGATGACAGGGAGGATAAATGTGGTAAATGTGACAAGATAGTAAGCAATGAAAACAAGGCTATGCAATGCGAAATATGCAAGACTTGGTCTCACATAAGTTGTGAAAGAATGCCGGAAGAAGTCTACGATTACTTGATAACAGTTGGGGATCAAGTTACCTGGTATTGCACATGTTGCAAGAGAGGTTGTGTCAAGTTATATAAACGCATGGATAATCTGGAAGAGCAAAATGAAGCGCTGAGAAAGAAGCAAGGAGAGATGGAGGGAAAAGTGGAGGTCATTGCTGAAATTGTGGCAGAAACCCAACACAGCAACAATAACATGGACGCAAGGCTGGGCACGGTTGAAGCTCAGTCAGTCTCCCTTGAGAAAAAGATAGACAGCTGTGAAAAGAGTGGTAGCAGTTTGGAGACTAGAGTTGGCAAGTTAGAGGCAATGTTAACAGGTTTCGAGGAAAAGTTGAACGTATATTCTGAAAATATGACTGGCTACAGGGATGTAGTCGCAAGCCAAACAGTACCAGACACGAAGAGTATTATGAAGCAGGAAATGGAGCAAGTTCACAAAAGAATTGAAGAGAATCACCACAGGTTGAAGAAAGAAGTTAGTGAGCTACAGGAAGAAAAATTAAGAGAACTCAAAGAGGAGGAAGCTCGGAAAAATAGGATCATCATCTTTGGTGTACCGGAAAGTAAGCAGAAAGAGGGAACGAAAAGGTGGGAGGATGATAAAAACTTCGTAACGAGGTTAATTCAAGGGACATTAGAGGTTGACTTGGGACTGCAGCAGGAAAGAATGAGGAGAGTAATCAGGTTGGGCAAGATGGATGATAAAGCGGAGCGACCTAGACCTCTGTGTGTTGAGCTCGATTCCACAGGCACCAAAAGGGAAGTTCTCCTTCAAACTAGGAAGTTGAAAGATAAGGCGGAATATAAGGGAATATTTCTGCAGCATGACCTCACAAGATGTCAGAGGGCGATGCTCAGGGAATTGGTGACAGAGGCTAAGCAAAAGGAAGCGGACGACAAATCGGGACATTTTTTATACAGGGTCAGAGGCCCCCCAGGAATGATGACAGTGAAGAGGATCAGAAAAACAGAAAATATAAACTAATCATCAACAAACATGGCACACACACGGTGAAACCGTCTAAGACGTTCAACAAATTGAAAGTTATGTGTGCCAATGTAGACAGCCTGAGTAGTAAATTTGATGAACTGGTAGCAAGAGTAGCATGTTATGAACCTGATATCATATGTCTACAGGAAGTATTACCAAAGAACATTAAGGATGAAGTTGATACAGAAGTAGATTACAAAATAGATGGGTATATTATGCATTACCCAACAATAATGAAAAGAGGGGTGATAACTTATACGAAGAAAGGAATACAGGCTTATCAATTAGAGATTGATAATCAATTTGAGGAAAATATATGGTGTGTAATAAAATGTGGAACAGAGCATTGTCTCTTGGGAAACTTGTATCGTAGTCCGAATTCGGGCTACGAGAACAATGTCAAATTGTGTTCAATGATCAATGAAGTGTGTGGAAAAGACTTTGAGTCAACAGTCATTTGTGGGGATCTAAATATGCGAGAAATTGACTGGGTAAGAAAAGTGGTAAACGCTCCGGAGCACGGTGTGGAAAATTTGTTTTTTGAATGTTTGCAAGAGAACCTGATGTTCCAACATGTGACAGAGAATACAAGGCACAGGGAAGGACAAGTCAGTAGCTTGTTGGATCTGGTTATTACGGATCACGTAGACAGTGTCTGCACCTTACTCTATGAGGCACCCATCGGAAAAAGTGATCATGTGTGTATAGTTTTTGAAGTGATTTGCAACCGAATTGGAAACACGGAAAGAATCGTAAGAAAATATCACAAAGGAAATTACGATGAAATAAGGAAAGACATCCGGAACGTTGACTGGCAGAAGGAGCTCTCCGACCGGGATATAGAAGAGGCCTGGTCATTTTTTGAAAAACTGCTCGTGAATAGTATTGAGAAAAATGTACCACTAGGCAAAATAGGTCAATCATTTAGGAAGAAGTGGATGACACATGAGGTGCTAGAAGTAGTTAAAGAGAAGCACAGAGCATACAGAAAGCTTAGAAAACGGAAGACAGAGGAAAACAAAAGATACTATCAAGAGGCCAAGAGAAGGGCATTATGTGAAACCAGGAAAGCAAGGATCGATTTTGAGTGCAGAATCGCCAGGGATGTCAAGGTGAACCCAAAGGAATTTTACAGTTACTGTAAAAACAAAACGACTACCAGAAGTGAGATTTCTGTTATCACCACTGATGAAGGGACCAGAATATATGATGAGCAAGAGATCGCTGACAAAATGAATGAGTCCTTTGCTAGTATGTTTACTATTGAAGACATGCACCATTTGCCGGAGACGAAATCAATACGGGTTGATGAAGAACTTGTCCGAATTAGAGTAACGGAGGATCAAGTAAGGAAGAAACTGCTAGAGCAAAAACCTGGAAAATCTGCAGGACCAGATGGTATACATGCGAGAGTGGTGGTAGAGGTCAAGGAAGAATTAGTCATTCCTCTTACAATAATTTTCAATAAATCCCTAGCTAGTGGAGTGGTTCCTGGAGCCTGGAAAGATGCAGAGGTGGTGCCAATCTTTAAGAAGGGTAAGAGGGATCAGCCACTGAATTATCGACCAGTCAGTTTAACAAGTGTGATCGGAAAAATATTGGAAAAAATAGTCAGAGAAGAGATAATGGACCATCTAGAGAGAAACAACTTAATCAATGCGGCTCAGCATGGCTTTGTCAGAGGAAGGTCGTGTCAAACTCAATTGTTGCTGGTAACAGAGGAGTGGTCAAGGTGGATGGAGGAGAGGAAGACATTTGATTGCGTTTACATGGATTACAGGAAAGCATTTGACTCTGTCCCACACTACAGACTTCTCAAGAAATTGGAAGTATATGGAATAGTAGGAAAGAGCCTGGAGTGGATGAAGAGCTTTCTTAATGGCAGGAAACAAAGAGTAAGAGTGGGGAAACGGTTGTCAGGATGGACGAAAGTTACGTCAGGAGTTCCGCAAGGCTCGGTGCTGGGACCCACCCTCTTTGTAATTTTTATAGATGACTTGCCAGCAGAGGTGAATTCCTCGGTTGCTCTTTTCGCTGACGATACCAAGATGTACCGAGTGGTGCAGAACGAGAACGACCATCAATCTTTGCAAAAAGATATTGATAAACTGGAGCAGTGGTCTAAGAGGTGGCAAATGCCTTTTAATAATGATAAGTGCAAAATTATGCACTATGGGAGGAGGAATCCAGAGTTTGAGTACACGCTCGGTGGGACAAAGATTAAGGCGGTGACTGAGGAGAAAGACCTGGGAGTAATATTTGACCCACTGATGAACTTCAGCAACAATGCGTGCAAGACTGCAGCCTCAGGAAATGCCAGATTGAGTCTTATTAAAAAAAAATTTCAAACATCTGGGGGCTGAGACATTTATGATGTTGTACAAGACCATAGTCAGACCCAAGCTGGAATACTGCATGCCTGTGGCACAACCAAGGTATAAGAAAGATATTTTCAAGATTGAACAAGTACAAAGAAGAGCCACCCGATTGGTCGAGACGGTGCGGGATGAAGAATATCCTGTTAGACTTGAAAGGCTCAGGCTGCCATCACTTGAATATAGAAGGAAAAGAGCATCAGTGTTGCAGGCATTTAGGATAGTGAAAAGAATAGACAGACTTGATGAGAAGATCTTCTTTGAGCAAAACCTAGAGACACGGACAAGAGGACACAGTGAAAAGTTTCAAGAGAAGTTCTGCAGGAGCGAGGCAAGGAAGGCGGCGTTCAGTCAGCGAGTGGTGAGAGATTGGAACCGTTTACCTGAAGCAGTGATAGATAGTGAAACTATCAACCAATTTAAGAATCGACTTGGCAGATGGTGGAAGGAAGAACCAACGCTCTACATGAATCATAGAGAACCTGTTGTGACGAAGCATTCTGTCATAACTACCTTCAACAATGAGGAGAGAGATACCAGCTGAAGCTGAAACTCTACGTTGGTGAGTCATGGTGAGTCATATTGGATGTTATGGATGTACCACACAACAGGCGAACAAATTCGACGTGAACAACTTGTAACCACTGTAGTAAAACAACCTCAGTTTCACCAGCAACGCAACAAAACATCACGCCTGCCGATACACACAGGAGTGATGGCAGAGAACCATGTATTAAGAACACCAGGAGACAAGCGCACTGAAATGACGGCACACAGAAGCGCCACTGCATCACTCACACGTGTAAACCAATCAACATGACAAACACAGCTATGAACACGCCGACAAAAAGCGACACCATAAAAACCACAGGATCAACGTACACACAAAAACCTAACTGACTGCGAAACAAAGATTTTTTTCAAACACGCAAAAGCAACAGCAGTACACACACACACACACACACAAACGTACTCGCCAACGAACCACCGCATTCCAGACAGAAACATGCACACACTCAAACCGGCTGTACATTTGTACTGCCCACACACACACACACACACACACGAAATGGTATTATACAGATATGCAATAATATATACACACACAAGCATACGCAAGCCTGGTGATCTTGATAAACGACCAAGATGAAGCCATGTGTTGTCATACAAACGGCCAAGCACCGATCATGTGATGCCAGTTACACACACACACAACCTCACCAATACACATACACACACAAATATACATACACACACACACACACTGACATATACATACACTGACACACACACACACACACTGACAGATATATACACTGACAGACACACATACGCTCACACTGACAGATATGTATATACTGACAAACACACACACACACACACAGACAGACAGACATACGCTCACACTGAGAGATATATAGACTGACAGACACATACACACACACAAACACACACACATACGCTCACACTGAGAGACACACACACAAACACACTGACAGACAGACATACGCTCACACTGAGAGATACACACACAAACACACAGACAGACAGAAATACGCTCACACTGAGAGATACACGTTGTTGTCAGTTGTGCGGCGTTTGTTGGTCATTCTGCATGACTATCTCGATCTGCTTGCCCTCGAGCGTGTCGCCTGAGGCAGTCACCAGTTCCTGAACGGCTGACAGCAGACTCTGCATCGCCTCCTTCGACTGCAGAATATCATCACCTGCGCCGCCAGCCCCGGCACCGTCATTCTCACCGCCGCCCGCCGCCGAGGAGCAGTTAGTTTGCAGCACAATGGTACGACTGCCCCCCGCTGCCGTGCTAGTCGTCACCTCGATACTGCGCGAGCCTGTCTGACTGTCGGTGCAAGCAGCAGCGCCGGCACGCTGTTGTTCGTGAGAGAGGACGGGTTTGACACGAGGCAGAACAGCCGGAGATGCAGTGTTGAGCATGTGAGCTGTTCGCACCACACTGCCACTAGTGCTGCGACCAGATACTGTCGCTGATGAGACGGGCGTGCTGACAGACGAAACAGCAGCTGAAGATGAGCAGGACACGGCGGGAACACGAGCCGCCACAATACGCTGGCCGGGGCTCAGTTTGACCGCCTGCAATACTTGTCGTCCGGCCACCATGCGCGGCCGCGTCAGTAACACTGTCTTGAACGGCCCGCCG
Source organism: Sacculina carcini (assembly GCA_916048095.2). Lineage (NCBI taxonomy): Eukaryota > Metazoa > Arthropoda > Thecostraca > Sacculinidae > Sacculina > Sacculina carcini. The sequence continues at coordinate 165,181 of OU696583.1, read as the reverse complement.
CCGCCGACCGACGCTGATGACGCAGCAGTAGCAGGCGCGACGGCCATCCCGCCGCTCAGCTCAGACTGCACGCCGACACCACTGGCAGCGCCGCAAGACTTGCCGATGGTGACGACGCGAGGCTGTACGTGACGTGAGGCGACGTGTGCCGGGCCGCGACGCAGCGAGCTCGTCACCGACACAGACCGACCCACCGACGGCACACAGTGCTGCTGCTGCGACACCGACGTCGCCGCATCACCGCACGCGCCAGTCGTCACGCCCGCAGCCGGCAGACAGAGATCGCCGAGAATGCTGGCCGCGTCGTCATCCAGTGACGGCATGCTCATGTGGCCGTGCTCGTGTGACGTCACCGCCACCGCCGCCGAGGAGGAGCCGACATCAACCACAGTGGCAGAAGAGCTCGACGTTTCTCCGTTGGTGGCCGACACGACGCAGAACGAGTGAGCCGTCTCATCCTCGTGCATGCCAGATCGCTGCAACACGGCTGATGATGACGAGACGTCGACGTCTCCGACGACCAACTGTTGCATGGAGTCGTGCGGAATCTCCTCGGTCTCGATGTTCTCGAGTCCAACTGCCGCCGCCGCCGCAGCAGAAGACATGTCCAGTCTGTCTCCAATCACAGTGGCGTCCAGGTAGTCGGCACCAACACCCACCGTGCCACCCGCCACAACCACGCCGCCACACGGCGATGTGATTATCTCCTCGCCACAATCGTCGTCAATGAACTCCTCCAGCGGCTTGGGACCGTGGCGACCGCGCGGCGGAGCCAGAGGTTCCGGTGCCGGTTCCACCTCCTCGGGAAACGACGGCAACGGCTCGCCAGTCGGGTGAATGTTCTTGATGTGGTTGACGTACGAGTCGAACTTGCCGAAGCGAAAGTCACACACCTTGCAGGCGAACAGCACGGGTCGCTTGTGTTGTTCCATGTGCAGCTTGAGCGACTGGCGATCACTGAACTCCTTGCCGTCGAGCGCGCATTTGAACGGTTTCTCCTGACGATGTACGATGTTGACGTGACGGAAGACGTCGGAGCGGCGGGTGAACGCCGCCTGACACACCTCGCACTTGAACGGTCGCAGTCCAGCGTGCAGCAACATGTGCTGCCGCAACTGAGAAACCTTCATCTGGCGGTGACACACCTTGCAGGCCTCGCGCGGCTCCTCGTGACACGGCAGCGGCACGTCGAGCGACTCGACCTCCATGGCGATCAGGTCGTCATCATCATCTAGCTCGGAGGACGGCACCATTGTGACCGCCACAGACGCACGTCCACCGACGGCCAACTCATCGTCATCGCTGGCGAAAAAGACGCCCGTGGCGGCAGCTAGTGGATCTGCGACGGCACACAACACGTCTGCTTGCGTGTCGACAGTGTGCGACTGTCGGTGCTGCACGACCGGCTCAGGCAGCAGCAGTGCGTCATCTTCATCTTCATCATCGTGTTGCTGAACCACCACAACTTGCTCCTCCTGCCTCACATGATGCTGATCGTCTGCCTCCTGGTGCTGATGCTCGTCGGGCAGTACGTACTGTTCGTTATGGTGTGAGTGAGTGCCGTTGGTAGCACGGCCAGTGACGTGGCAGTGAGAAGAATCCTCGTCGTCATTATTGTTGTTGTTCGAGTCGGAGGAGGATGGCAAGACGGGCACGTGATCAGTGCCATCATCACAGTCGTCTCCATCTGCCACATCATCATCATCAGCTGTATCAACATGCGCCACGACACACTCCTCCTCCACTTTGATCTGGTCCTCGTCGACCTGGTGTTGAGGCAGTTCGGCGGTGTCCTCATCAATATCCTGCTCGTGAACGTACTGTTCGCTCAGTTGAGCCGAGTCCACGCCTGGCTGCAGTGTGGCGGTAGTGGCGGTGTCCGGCACGGCCGAGGAAACTCTGCGACGTCGAGGCGACGGCTGCAGATCGACAGATGTGTCTCTGAAACGTGCCGGCAACTGACGCTTGCGTCCACTGCGAGCAGCCGTCCCCGCTTGCGCCGTCGCAGACTCGCAGTCGGTCAAACATTCGCCGCTGACGTCTTCGTCTGTGCTGGTTGCGTCAGCGCGGCCGCTCGAGCGACGAGCTCGATGTGAAGTGGGGCGTGACGGCGCGGTGTTGCCCACCTTATCATTGTCGGCAGTGGAGCAGTGGTTGCGTGGAGACATATCATCAGTTGATTCCTGCTGCTGCTGCTGGTCTGATGAAGCTCGCTGTTTGTCGTTACGAGTCCTCATTGCGCTGGCACTTGTTGTGTCAATAAAGCTCCGATAACAACGACCCAGCTGTTCTCATTGTTTCCGTTCGCTGTGGATACAGCGACACTGTGTCAGTGAAACTCATCATTCAACAACGCCGCACAAACATTTTTTTAACAACCTTTATTTGGTATAGCGCATGTCAAAAACACACGCGCGTTAAACAGCAAGATAAGCCAAAATATTCAAAGAGAAACAAAAAACATGAACAAGCACAAGAGTAACTGACAAAAGGGAACATGACTTAATTAAGACATCACAAATAGCAAGTAGATGAAAAGCTCAGAGCAAGCGTAAGAAATCAGACTGAAGCATACGAAGTAAGGGTGAGAGAAGTGGAATCAAATGATAACTCAAATAAGTATCTAAACAGTGCCGAACGAAATGAGGAATAGGAAGTGGCTGATAGAACAGTACGAGGAAGCGAGTTATATAGTCGGGGAGCAAAGAAAGAAAAAGACTTCGAAGACCAAGATGACTCGTTCAAGGCTCGAGGGCAGACAAGAGAGTGAGGATGACGAGAAGGAGCAGTAGCAGCAGTGCAGTGCAGCATTTCAACAATTACGTTCGTATTTATGACGTTCATGCTCACACACACACACATGTTGACCGAAATGCCCAGCTATGTATACCATTCGAAATTCTTGTCCATCGCTTCCGGAAAATATTCCAGTAAATTTTCAACAAAAATATGAAACTCAAGCTCGAGAAAAAACCAGATAGCTTGGTCCCTGAATTGCCCGTATATAGCAGCCAATCCGGTTATAGTTTGTCCTTTAATTCATGTGTGAAAAATATCATAAAGACTTACCACTAATAGATGCGAACAAAAGAAGAATTTATAAAAATGCACAATGTTCATTTTGAGCAGCAAACCCGCAATACTCCAGAAAAAAGAAATTGACATAATCCGTTTACAAAATGGTCAAAATTTATACATTGTGTTCAATGATAATATGGAGCACGTTACAAATAACAAAACTGAACGCGCATAAATACATTTTAACACTGAAGCACCACACCATTGAACGTATAAACAAAAATCACACAAAGTTCGCCCGCGTTGCAAATGTCAATCTGCCATGCATGCTTAGAAGAACGACAGCACCGCGAGATACAAAAACGTTATATATATACGTGCTAATTCTTTGTATTACAAATTACAAAACAAATCAAATGCAATTCAATATAAAATCTGCTACCAACCGCAAAATGTAGAACGATTCAATCACGAAGCTAGCAAAACTGTAGAGGAAACGACATATCCGCCGCGCCAAATTACAGCAGGCGTCGGTTGCACATTTTGCAAAGCAAGCTCACAAAGCGAGATAATATACGTAATACCCATATTTTCACCCTCTGAATGACACAAAATACATCATAATTTTTATTTTAGTAATATACTTTGTATATACACAATGCATATATTTTGCAGCTTTTCCGACTTATACAAATGAAATATACAGGCAGTGCTACTGAGGTGAAAACTCCGAATAAATAAATATCCGATAAATATCCGATATCGTGATAAATATCCGAATTTTTACCGTAATTAATTTAATACGTGCATAATACTACTTGATAATATTAATAATACTTGCATATCCCGGTGCAAAAGCCGTGTTAAGAACGTATTTGTTCAATTTAACACTGGAAAGAAACCGAAAAAGTGCGAGAAAAACTTTTACATTGGTTTTATATTACGCTGTCTCGTATCCTAAATCTTCACAAATTGTTCGCAAAGAAAAGTTTTAATCAGATTACTGAAGGATTCTGATTGAGAATATTTGAAGAACGTGAGGCCAAATAACCAAATAACTCAGTCAATAATTGCGCTTCTAATCTGTCATGAGACCAGATAACAACTGAACCTTGCTGATATACATTACCACGAATACAAACATGTATTTAAATACAACAACCGTTTCCTGCAATTCAACGACAAATCAACCAAGATACAATTTCAAAATAACAATTAAACAATGATACTAGAATGGCATGGAAGAACGCAGTAAGGCGAGGCGACCACATGCGTTGATAACGGACATAACGGACTGAGCGATAAACAACCAACAGTCGTCATCCATAATTTCACTGTTGTTGCTGTACTCAACAATTACACGCATGGCAAACGCACGACAAATCTGCGTTCTCAGACAGCACGATGTGCTCTCTGTGTATATATACGTGCGTACACGGGAATCCACACACAACTGATCCTACCACGGATTTCAGGACGATCGATGAGGAGAGAATTCGTTCTCTCGCGCGGCGTCCTTCTCACATTTTGCCTCTTTTAGAGCCGGTCGGGACGGCCGACAACACGGGCGAATTGAACTGTGAACTAGACTGCTGCTGGAATCCGGTCGACGAGCCAGCAAACAAGGACGAAGACGTTGATGGCGTGGACGCACCGAGGGACTGCTGATGCAGCGACGGAGACGCAAAAAGCCCAGCACCGGACGATAACGGAGCAGCCGTCGCCGTTGCCACAGGAAGCTGGGGAACAAAAGACGAAAGAGCGGTGGAACGGGCGGAAGTGAAGGGCGAAGGGCCAGCCAGATTGGACGGAAGAAGTAGAAGAGACGAGTCTGCCACGTTATTGACGGCAGGAATAATGACAGGAGGGGCTGGAGTCAGGTCGATTGGGTCTTCTCCTCGCTGCTTCATCAGCGCAATAACCTGCTCTTTAAGCTGGCCAACCTTCTCGTGCATCGAGTACAGGCGACTGGCGAGTCCCACGAACGTATCATGCTGTCGCCGGATCACCGATACCACGTGGTCGCAGTCGAGCGGCACGTGCTTCGTCGAGGCCAGGGCTGCCACCGCCGTTGAGTCGTTCCCTCCTGCAACTAGCTGCTGGATTAGCTCGATCTGACGTCGGTAATCGGTCAGCGTCGCCTGAAAGCCGGTCACGAGAGAGGCGAAAAGTCGGTCGGGCGCCGTGTTCTCCGCCTGCAGCGCGGGGCTCGTGTCGCTCGTGTGCCTCGCCACCTCGGCACCCACCAGCGTCGTGCACAGCTCGCGCTTGAGCCGGCCAGCGGCGGCCGCATTACGCTGCACCACCGCCGCGGCCGTCGCACGCAGTTGACAAAGCTGGGCGGTGTCGTCGGCGCACCGCTGCACCGGCGTCCACGAGTGTCGCGCGATGCCCTCACACTCGGCCTTCTGTGTCTTGATGTGCGCGCGCAGCAGCTCCACAGTTTGCTGTACCTCGGCCGGCACCGGCTGATCCCTGGCCACTGTGGCCGCGCCGTCGGTGGCTGCCTTGCCGGCCGTCGAAGAAGGCGCGGCACCAAGAGCTCCTGTAGCAGCCAGAGACATGCCGCCCAGACCAGACGATGTGGTTTGTGCAAAAGTCGACCCGGCAGCCACCGTCGTTGTAGCGGCAGAAGTGATTCCTGCAGGTTTGGCGCCAAACGAGAAGCCTCCTGCAGCGGGAGCATTACTAGCAGCAGGTGTAGAGCTGCCAAACGATAATCCTCCTGCAGCGAGAGTATTACTAGCAGCAGGTGTAGAGCTGCCAAACGAGAGGCCTCCTGCAGCGAGAGTATTACTAGCAGCAGGTGTAGAGCTGCCAAACGAGAGGCCTCCTGCAGCGGGAGTATTACTAGCAGCAGGTGTAGAGCTGCCAAACGAGAATCCTCCTGCAGCGGGAGTATTACTAGCAGCAGGTGTAGAGCTGCCAAACGATAATCCTCCTGCAGCGGGAGTATTACTAGCAGCAGGTGTGGAGCTGCCAAACGAGAATCCTCCTGCAGCGGGAGTATTACTAGCAGCAGGTGTAGAGCTGCCAAACGAGAAGCCTGACATTTCGATCAGGAATACCTAGAAGTCCGAGATAAACACACAGAATTATACAGTTTGTGTAGCATGCCACAACATTTTGGGTTCCGCCAGAAAAATAACTGGTGACACGACCAATCATAACCAAAATAATCTAGCTATCAAACGTGAACCAAAAAATTCTAAGATTGCCAGCGTTATTTTAAGCGTATACCAACCTGCAACAATATATGGCACGCGATGACACCATGTACACCCGTATCTCCAGGTACACTCGACAGGATGTGCTAATGAGCGAACACGGGCCAGCATCCGAAACGCAAACATCTAGCAAGACTTCAGCGTCCAAACCAATAAACTATCATACTTCCTGAAAATTATCCGGGACCTAGATCAGCCAGATAAATTTTCACCCTCAAGAATTCACACATACATGCAAAGAAACTCCAAATGCGGCACCGCATGGTCACGTGTCTTACATTTCAGCGACAATTAGTCCACACACCACAAGGGAGCCACAGAAGCAGCAATATATTGAAACTATCAAATAATTGAATATTATTGAGCTAACAAGATACTCAAACCTATAAGCTAACAAGATAATCAAACTATATATAATATCGATACCTTACTGTGGCTATCGTCAGCAAAAATGAGGGAAATCCCCAATGACTCGAAAATGCCGCGCCACCATTAGTGCATTTTCTCAGAGATACCAGATCGGTTTTTTCGTAAGGTTTTTTAATTTCGTCGAATTGATAAAAACAATTATTGATTAAAATTGCAATTGACGAAAATTGTATCAATTCAAATTATTAGGAATTAAAATTCATATTGAATGAAACTATTCTTGATTCAAAATACTAATTTTATTAAAATTGATTACAAGTAAATGAGCCATGCAATGTGAATGTTGGAATGGAATAAAGCGACAGACAATACAACGTGATGAAAATGCATGATGTACATATGTATGCTGATTAAAAAAGAAAATCGCAGGTGCCCATTCGAGTATACTCATTTTATTGTTTCATACCAGTGACAGTAGAAAAGACCAAACAAAAAATACGAATTTACGAGCAAGGCGATGAATAATGACCAATTTATACAGCAAAATATATGATGAGGTGAAATATTAGATGTGCTATGCTAACACATTGGCCTGCTCTTAAAACAACAGAGGGCCAGCTAAGGCTCACGGACTTAATGCAGCTGGCAAGTTAATTGGGAAGAAACAGTGATACTTTTTTTAAAACCAAAGTTTGTCCTCGCTACGGTGCAAGAATTAATACGTGACCACTTGATGAAAACTTTGTCCACCACCGTGTATGTGTATGCATGTGCGTGCGTGTGTGTGTGCGTGTGTGCGTGTGTTTGTGTGCGTGTGTGCGTGTGTGTGTGTGTGCGCGTGTGTACGTGTGTGTGTGTGTGCGTGTGTGCGTGTGGGCACTAGAAGGAAATACGAGATGAGAGGTACAGTAACTATTAGGAACGGAAAACGAACGGCCGCTTGCAGTGCGTGGTTGGACTTACTTGTGCGTTTGTGTGCGCGTGTGACTGTGTGCGTATGCTCGTGTGTGAGTGTGTGTATGCCCCCGTTTTAACCAATATTTACCAGTGAAAACGTTGTTTGTTATATAAAAAGTCATACATTGGCTGTGCTTTTTCTATTCTATCAACCAGCTAACAGTGGAAGGATGCAAGTGGCGGAAAAGGTGAGAGAGAATTGTTCAACATTATCGTTCTGACATGCACATTTGGCCAGTGTACAAGAAGAGTAAGTTCACTCAAGCTAAGCGCTGACTTCTTGGTGATAAATTGGAATAATATTTGGTTCAGCGGCACCAGAGTTTTTCCGTACTGTGCGCTGGGGTGGGGCTAAGGAAACAGATTCCAAGCTTTCATGATCACGACGTTTAGGGGACTCAAGGGGACTTGACTCGTTGTTGGGGAACTTCAGAGCCTTCGCGTCTCCACTGCAAGCTGGTGATAGCTGGTTGAATATTTCCGTGTTCTATTCACCGTATTATCCTTGCGCCAATCCTGGCGACATGAGCTAATTTCGTAGAAGGAAATTGTTTTCAATCAGACATATGCCCCAGTGGCGTAGCTAGGCTATCTGTCATCCAGGGCGACATCATGTATGCTTGCGGGTCTTGGGGGCCGCAAGTGAACGCGCGTTTTATAACACGACTGTAATCAGCAAGTGCATATGTGTATATAGCTCAAAGGATACACTCCTTATAATAATGCACTTATAAAAATACACTTATAATGCACTAATAGTTCATGCTTCCAGTCAGCTAATCGGAGAAGATAATTATTTTCACTTGATCTTGCCTTCATTCAGCATTTAGTCATTTGAGATTAAAACAGCATATATAAAATAGCACAATCAGAAAAATAACCCAAATTAAACGTTAATTCGACGTCTTCAGCAGCTTTTGTGCCGCTCGGGGGGATCGCCCCCCCCCATGCTACGTCATGAGCTCTAAATTGGCTGTCATAATATGGCTGTGACTTGGCTCAGACTTTGGTGGCTGTGATGATGGTGGCTGCACTTGTCAAGGACACTGAGGCACTCACGTCCAACTTCGGCCAGAAAATGGCCAATCTCAGCGAGCCACAGCTCGACTACCGAAAGGTCAGATGCTCAAGATAAAACATCATCCTCACCACACACACATACACACACACACACGGTGGCGTCAAATTTCAAATTTCAGACAAGGTCGGAATTATGACAGGAAGACTACACACATACGATCTTGCGTATTTGCATATGAATCTGTTTAATCGGATAATGTCAGCAGAATAATCCTAGTATTATAAATGGAGACATCCTTTAAAAGATAGGCTGATTATGAAAGATAGGCTGATTATATAAGATAATATTATAAAAGATAAGATATAGGATTATAAAAGATAGGCTGATTATACAAGATAGGCTGATTATAAAAGTTAGGCTGATTATAAAAGATAGGCTGATTATACAAGATAGGCTGATTTTAAAACTTAGGCTGATTATAAAAGATAGGCTGATTATACAAGATAGGCTGATTATAAAAGTTAGGCTGATTATAGATGTTGGGTTGATTATACAAGATAGGCTGATTATAAAAGATAGGCTGATTATAGATGTTGGGTTGATTATAAAAGATAGGTTGATTATAAAAGATAGGCTGATTATAGATGTTGGGTTGATTATAAAAGATAGGTTGATTATAAAAGATAGGCTGATTATAGATGTTGGGTTGATTATAAATGTTAGGTTGATTATAATGTTGCCAGGATTAATGTTGACCTCTTCGCTTTTCTGTATATTATAAGTATATTTCACGGGATAAGATGAGTCATTGAATAAGACAGTTGTTATAAAGTATGAAGTCTTGTTGATGCCAGAAATTCATGTGAAAATATAATTTGCTATTAGTTCATTGTGATCTAGGTCAAATATTCACTAATTATTCCCAATATTACTCTGATTCAACTAGACCAGTCGACATATTATCAACTTCTTCATTTCCAATTGAAACAACCGAAAAATGGACAGAGCACAAATTTAACTGCACGCAATTTTATTATATAGAATAAAAGACTGGTTGACACAAGCACCGCGCAGCATATGCGGTTTGTTTAGCACACGATGTGTACACCACAAGAACGTGTTCTATCTCGAGTGAATGATGCAGTTGCAGGACCGAAACATGGCCACTGACGAGATCCTGCGACGCCAGCAGAACATGCCGTCGGGAGTGGACGATGATCTGATGCGCTGGCAGATGGAGACCGTCTCCAGGATGGACCTGTGTCCTGCAGGAGCCGGATCTCTCGAGTGTCAGAGGAAGTACGCTCTGAGAGGAGCCGACGAGTGTGCTGATGGAGGTGAACAGCTGACTTTCACGCGGGGCCGAGATAGCAGCAGTGTAGTGGCAGTGGCGGTGCCAGGACTTTCCTCTAGAAGGCTGAGAGGAGGGGCTAAGGAAAAAGATACGGAGGCTTGGCGAAACATGAACCCAGTGGTTCCCAACCTTTTCTATTTTGCGGCAGCCTTGGCAAGCCTTTCAAAAGCTCCCGGCACCCTTATAAGGAAATACATATTTAAAAGCTCCGTTGCTTTTATTATATATTTTTATATTTCAACATTTTGCATTGGTGTAACAATACCTTATACATAGATATAGAAATTTTCTATTCGCCGATCCTTCTATTGCAAAAATGATATTATACTACAAATATTAATGCAATTTTTCCCCTGAATTTTGGCGGCACCTCAAAAGATCTCTTGTGCCGCGGCACACTGGCTGGTAATCACTGTATGAGTCAAACGCCAAGCTCCATCTTGGCTCCACCACTGTATAATAGGCAGTCTACCAAGATGAAGGTGGTAGATAACACTTTCAGAATGGAGCTAATTGAAAACTGTATCTTCCAAGATGAAAATGTGCATGAGTAAACTAGCATGATGAATTTGACACGGGCTACATATTATTTCATGATAGAAGTAACGAATCGCACGTTCTTATATGACGTAGTTGAACGAAGATATTCCGTTTTCCGACGTGAGTTTGGATGATGGGATTGATTGATGTTTCGAAACAGAGGTACACAAGCAGTTTAAACCTTGAAACTGATGTGAAGTAGTTCGACGTATTAGAAAGCGCACGGGGTGATTCAGAAATAGAAGAGGATAATGATGAAACAGCTGATGAACCGTACAGCTGGGACAAAACAGCTATATTGTTTTAAGCCACATAATGAACCCATATCTCGACCAATTTATGGATTGAGTAAGAATAGCTGTCAAAACACCGTCACAATATTGACCACCTCGATCCAACGGTGAAATTGATCGAGGTGCCGAGACACGCATGAATTGTGAGAATGAAGATCTGGCACTGACACCGACCACACTTTCTCACCATCCTGCTGGCCACGCCATCATGACCATGAGAGGTCACACCGGGTCATCGAGGTTACTCAGACTTTGCCTTCACAGTAGGATGACCAATGGTATTACCATGTGCAGGTCAGCCTGGTGGCGGCTGGTGACCCGTGTCACCTTGTGACCTTGTGACCTTGTGTGTGTGTGTGTGTGCGTGTGTGCGCGCATTTGTGCTTGTGTGCACGCGCGAGCGAAGGCCAAAATATTGAAAGCATCACGGCATGTGTGTGTTCAGTGTATGAGTTTGTATGAGCGTGTGTGTGCATCCCTGGAGGCAGGCTGTCGGCTGGGTCAGACTTATGAGAAACAGGGCAAGTTGCTCTCATGAGCAGTTCAGACAGGTCACGACCCGGACTCACCCCACTCCTCTCTCGCTCTCTCTAAAACCACCATCGGTCCACGCAGCAATATAGAAAGTAAAGAAAGCTTAATGAAGGCGAGATTGCGGCAGTTCTAAATTAGTGATGTGAATCAGCGGATGTTTTTATGGCCTTGAACATAAACAATTATTTTTATGTTTCTAAATTGCTATGCATTCATAGCACATAAGAGAGCGAGTGAGATATGGTTGCGATTTATAAATATATCATGCAATTTCGTTTACATATAAGTCAATTTGTGATATAAAAAACAGCCTACTTTACAGATTGACCTATTGGTGCTACATGAACACACACTTGGACACGCATTTTTAGTATCAAACATTGAAATTGCAATGAAATCAACGACCAAACATCGCGAACTCAGCGCAAGTCCAAATTTAGTGAGCGCAAATGTCAATATCGACTGTAAGATGTCAACCACTTTTCACACTTTTCTCCTGTCACTGTTCGTGTCCAATTATCCACAACCATTGCTGGGTAAACCAGTTTGAACACGCCCCATTGTAAACAAGGTGTTCAAGGATTCAGCGTTGTTCAAGGTGGTGCGGTTGTCAAGTCGCCTCGAGAATACAACCACGGAAAAAACGACACAAGAAAAAGAACCAGCAAAAATATCAGTCGAATCTAGAGTTAGAAGACGCAATGTTGAGTAGAACACAGATGTACAACTCCTACCAACTGACAATTGTCTCTCTCTCTCTCTCTCTGTGTGTGTGTGTGTGTGTGTGTGTGTGTGTGTATGTGTGTGCGGCAAGGATTGGGTCTAAGCTAAATATGTAAGGATTCAAGAACATTAAAAACGCTAATTCATAAAAAACGCTTGAAAAACGCACAAAAACGATTCTATATTTTTCATAGATTTCAGTTTAGGCTAGCTTTAGCGTTCTTATGTAATGTGCTGCCTTTGCAGGAGGCGAGGGACTGAAAGAGATTCGTTAAATCAAATTTTATCAATCTAGTGTTCATGAATCCTTACACATTTAGCGTCAACCCTAGGGTTGGAGTTACAGCACTGTAGCAAAGTTGTTACGTCCCCGGACAACTGTCATCCGAGCACTTGTTCTCAATTCACAAGAAGATGTCGGCTTGGTGATGAGCTGCTGGACCAACCCTGCTGGATTATCGCTCGCAGTGTAGCGCAGCAACCAAAACAGGGATAAAAGATGGAAAGTGAAAAAAGAAGGTTGGCCGCTTTTTGTCTCCTGTTAAACAGGTAGCGAGTACGGCGGCAGTATTCTCACCCCCTAACGCAGGGGAATGATGAATCGACATTGGACTATTTATGAGGTGATGATCATCACACAGACAGAGGAGACAGACGTGAAAGGCGACAAAACTATTTTTCCTCTTTTCTTCTCGCCAGTACGGAATGTCACTCTTGAATTGTTTGTCAGGGCGGAGTGATCGGTTGAGAAGTGGACAGTGCTCTCTTGTGGCCTGGCTAAAGTGCTCATCTTGCTGATCTTGCTTCTCAATCGTGCCAATCAATGGCGACGCCCCGAGACTGGAGAGAGTTAAGAGCGAACAGTGAGCTGTGACTCCCTGCTCTGCCTGGGTGATTACCGTGACCTCATATATCGCCTAGTTTCAATGCTCAAATATCACTGGCACTCAGCTCATTTTCAACATGCACTGCGGCTGTGCAATGTGATACATCACCCTGTTATACCGGGTTGTGGTAGTACGGTGGTGGGTAACCTCTGATTCTCTGATTCCACAACATCACTGCAATACATTCAGTTATTACACCGATTCAAATGTATGTGTGTGTGTATGTGTTTGTGTGTATGTGTGTGTGTGTGTGTTGAATGTATTGTAAACACAGAGAGCGGGTCGTGCACTATTGCGTTATTACGGGCAATTTGACACGAACACGCAAGGTCAGATGCAGTCTCCCTCACACAGGTGCATTGCGTGTTCGTTGATTGTATGTGTGTGTGTGTGTGTGTGTGTGTGTATGTGTGTGTGTGTGCGTGTGTGTGTGTGTGTGAGTGTGTGATGTGCTTCAAACCGCCGATACAGTTAGACAGCGCTGAAAATAAGTCACGCTACACACACACACACACGGACATACATGCGCGTGCATGTGAATTGCCGTGTTTTTCATCATGCAAGCTTGATCTGGAGGGAATTTACAGGTAGATAACAGTTAGAGGTGCACACAGATTACAGTTATGCATCTGATATCGTTCAGGCTCTTCCCATTTTATCTATAGTTCATTGGTTTTAATCATATTAATCACGATTCTTGCGTACTTGTATTCAGTTGTGAACGTGCTTATTTTTGCTTACTTCCTTCCTCTTGTTAGTCATTCAATATTTTTAATAATATATCTTTGAGTTCTCAATTTAAATTGTTGCTTAGGACGCTTGACTTTCGACTAATAAATGTGTGTGTGTGTGTGTGTGTGTGTGTGTGTGTCAGGCATGTGTGTGGTGTGTAGACAGTGTGGCCTGCTTAATCCAATCAGTTGGCCCGTGTGTTGCAAGAACCACGCCCACTGCTGCCGTTCAATAGCACGAGCGTGTCAGCGCTGTGACGTCATCGAACTATGGTCCTTCTGCCAGCATACGTTCAACACTTGCCATTACCACGCTCTACGCAAATAACACCGACACACACTGACACACACTGACACACACACTGACACATACTGACACACACTGACACACACACTGACACACACTGACACACACTGACACACACACACACACACACACTGACACACACACACATTTGTGTATGTAGGTACAGGTAGTTTGGGGGTTTGTGCGGTTCAAACATTAAATGCGTTGAATGCAGTCTGAGTAATTATTGTACATATTTTAGCACGAGATAAGAAGATGGGTCACACAACAATCACGTTTATTGACATTTTTCAACACAAAATTGAGCACATGTAGAGGTGAAGTGACTCTGGGTCATGAATCATATGACAAATAAGAAGTGCAACAGACTTCATCTCACGTGCAACATTTCAACAAGCATTTCCAGTTGGGCTGAGTGAAATTGAGCGCAGAACGAGTGAGATAGGGGAGCAAGAAGCACTTGATAGATCGGTGATAAAACGACATAAATCAAGTAAAAACAGAGAATATTAAAAGATGGGTTTAATTCATTGTTCGCTCGTGGTGTGCCAGTGTGGATTCATACATGCAGACGCAATAAAACAACGCTAAAAGTGCACTCAACATCATTCAACACAAAAACTCCGACCCGCCGACTGTAATTATATCATTCGTTGCTATCTGGTAATTGTTAATTTCATCTAAGTCGACACATTTTCTGAACGTAACTGGCGGGAGGTGTTTCACAGCCGTATGCCTGGTTGAATTTTTCATGACCGTATACTGCAGTATTCATCCTGATGGCAAAAATACATAAAATATAAAATTGAAAAAAACTTGGTGAAAATAGATTGTTTCGTATTTTTATATATTTTCATATGTGTTCTAATATGTATTTCTTTAGAGAGACAAGTTGTACAAAAATCAAATATAAACAGTTCCATTGTCCAATTTGAATTGGGGATAACTCACATGATATCAGCCGGAATTTCTCCAGAAAGTCGGAATAGAATGTAGCGCAGCTTGGACGGATATCTGACCACGCATCTTGTCTGTCGGACACACACATTCAAGCACACACACATTCAAGCACACACACATTCAAGCACACACACATTCAAGCACACACACACATTCAAGCACACACACACACATTCATGCGTGCATACACACGTGATATTTGCACAGTGCGTAATGGTACCTGCACATAGGCGAGAAAGAAGAGGCGGTCGTGTGTGAAGTGCGCTGGCAGACCGGGAATCAGCGCGTGTTGGCTGTCTGCCAGACGAGCGTGTTGGTCGAAGGCGAAATTGAGCGCATTGTGCACTTGTACCAGACGAGACATGAAACGCTGAGGATCAAGTGCTGCCACCTATGCGACCACAAACACAAACACCAGTGATGTTTTAACGTAGTGAAACTCGTATGATGCGAGTGTATTTGTGATGTGTATCGTTGAATAAAGCACCAACTCAAACCTGTATAATTCTAAATTACGTTAACATTATCATATAATAAATTGACAACTAGAGAAAGGGCAAATTAAAATAAAAACACAAAAAAGCAAACTAGCGAAAATATTGCTATTTTGTGTATTTGTGCTGACATTGCTTTTAGTGCGGAAGTAGGGCGGAACATTGATGGTGTGGTTGTTGTAGAGTTGCCTGATGCACTGTCTGAAAGTTGCCAGCGAGTGGTTTGTCTGTTGACTCCACCATCCAGGCGTTCTGTACACTGACGCTGCAAAAACAACACATGTCACATGTGTAGACGAACAACTGCCGTGCAACGAAACATAATTTCATCTCATGTATTGCAAACGAAAAAAGAAAGCACAATTGCAAAAAATTGAGCGTTCAAAAGTGCATTTGTGCAGTCTGAATGCACACTGATAATTATCAATGTGCATAATGTGATTATAATCCACAGATACACAGACAGAATGGAGCAACAATATCAGAAAACAAGACTACACATTGTGTAGAAACAAAATAAGTTGAAAGAGAATAAGAAGTGCTCACAAACACAATCCACAACTAACGCTATATTTATTGGTATGCACTGAAACAATAAATATAATGAATAAATAAAATTCTGTTAACATTCTGCAATGTGCGTGATTTTACTGGTGGATTGCAACTTCTACATAATTGGCGATTTTTGCTACATTTTCGCGAAAATGACCGATTTTTTGCTGAAATATTGCTTCAATTATACTCCATAAGATATTATGTAAAATTTAACAATACAATGAGGTCGGAACATGACAATTCAACACTTAATCGATTGTAATGTGTAATGTAATATGTGATGAGAAATGCATAATGTAATGCACGTAGAATACGTTGAATATGTAATGTGATAATTGCATAATGTTACAATTGATCGATTGTAATGTTTCCATAATAAATGTGTAATACAATACATGTATAATACAATGAATGTATAATACAATGAATGTATAATACAATGAATGTATAATGTAATGAATGTATAATGTAATGAATGTATAATGTAATGAATGTATAATGTAATGAATGTATAATGCAATGAATGTATAATGTAATGAATGTATAATGCATTGAATGTATAATGCAATGAATGTATAATGCAATGAATGTATAATGCAATGAATGTATAATGCAATGAATGTATAATGCAATGCATGTATAATGCAATGAATGTATAATGCAATGAATGTATAATGCAATGAATGTATAATGCAATGAATGTATAATGCAATGAATGTATAATGTAATGTATGTATAATGTAATGTATGTATAATGCAATGAATGTATAATGCAATGAATGTATAATGCAATGAATGTATAATGCAATGAATGTATAATGCAATGAATGTATAATACATTGAATGTATAATGCAATGAATGTATAATGTAATGA
Organism: Sacculina carcini; assembly: GCA_916048095.2. Classification (NCBI taxonomy): domain Eukaryota; kingdom Metazoa; phylum Arthropoda; class Thecostraca; family Sacculinidae; genus Sacculina; species Sacculina carcini. The sequence continues at coordinate 148,336 of OU696583.1, read as the reverse complement.
ATGTATAATGTAATGAATGTATAATGCAATGAATGTATAATGCAATGCATGTATAATGCAATGAATGTATAATGTAATGAATGTATAATGTAATGATTGTATAATGCAATGCATGTATAACGCAATGAATGTATAATATAATGAATGCATAATATAATGAATGTATAATGCAATGAATGTATAATGTAATGAATGTATAATGTAATGAATGTATGCTTAGATGAATTCATAATGTGAATGTTAGATAATGTACGTAGATGTGAGCACAGTGAGATGAGATGTACGTAGATGTGAGCACAATGAGATGAGATGTGCGTAGATGTGAGCACAGTGAGATGATATGTACGTAGATGTGAGCACAATGAGATGAGATGTACGTAGATGTGAGCACAGTGAGATGAGATGTACGTAGATGTGAGCACAATGAGATGAGATGTACGTAGATGTGAGCACAGTGAGATGAGATGTACGTAGATGTGAGCACAGTGAGATGAGATGTACGTAGATGGGAGCACAATGAGATGAGATGTACGTAGATGTGAGCACAATGAGATGAGATGTACGTAGATGGGAGCACAATGAGATGAGATGTACGTAGATGTGAGCACAGTGAGATGAGATGTACGTAGATGTGAGCACAGTGAGATGAGATGTACGTAGATGTGAGCACAGTGAGATGAGATGTACGTAGATGTGAGCACAATGAGATGAGATGTACGTAGATGTGAGCACAATGAGATGAGATGTACGTAGATGTGAGCACAGTGAGATGAGATGTACGTAGATGTGAGCACAATGAGATGAGATGTACGTAGATGTGAGCACAATGAGATGAGATGTACGTAGATGAGAGCACAGTGAGATGAGATGTACGTAGATGTGAGCACAATGAGATGAGATGTACCTAGATGTGAGCACAGTGAGATGAGATGTACCTAGATGTGAGCATAGTGAGATGAGATGTACGTAGATGGGAGCACAATGAGATGAGATGTACGTAGATGTGAGCACAATGAGATGAGATGTACGTAGATGTGAGCACAATGAGATGAGATGTACGTAGATGAGAGCACAGTGAGATGAGATGTACGTAGATGTGAGCACAATGAGATGAGATGTACCTAGATGTGAGCACAGTGAGATGAGATGTACCTAGATGTGAGCACAATGAGATGAGATGTACGTAGATGTGAGCACAGTGAGATGAGATGTGCGTAGATGTGAGCACAATGAGATGAGATGTACGTAGATGTGAGCACAGTGAGATGAGATGTACGTAGATGTGAGCACAATGAGATGAGATGTACGTAGATGTGAGCACAATGAGATGAGATGTACGTAGATGAGAGCACAGTGAGATGAGATGTACGTAGATGTGAGCACAATGAGATGAGATGTACCTAGATGTGAGCACAGTGAGATGAGATGTACCTAGATGTGAGCATAGTGAGATGAGATGTACGTAGATGTGAGCACAATGAGATGAGATGTACGTAGATGAGAGCACAGTGAGATGAGATGTACGTAGATGTGAGCACAATGAGATGAGATGTACCTAGATGTGAGCACAGTGAGATGAGATGTACCTAGATGTGAGCACAATGAGATGAGATGTACGTAGATGTGAGCACAGTGAGATGAGATGTGCGTAGATGTGAGCACAATGAGATGAGATGTACGTAGATGTGAGCACAATGAGATGAGATGTACGTAGATGTGAGCACAGTGAGATGAGATGTACCTAGATGTGAGCATAGTGAGATGAGATGTACGTAGATGTGAGCACAATGAGATGAGATGTACGTAGATGAGAGCACAGTGAGATGAGATGTACGTAGATGAGAGCACAGTGAGATGAGATGTACGTAGATGTGAGCACAGTGAGATGAGATGTACGTAGATGAGAGCACAGTGAGATGAGATGTACGTAGATGGGAGCACAATGAGATGAGATGTACGTAGATGTGAGCACAGTGAGATGAGATGTACGTAGATGTGAGCACAGTGAGATGAGATGTACGTAGATGTGAGCACAGTGAGAAGAGATGTACGTAGATGTGAGCACAGTGAGATGAGATGTACGTAGATGTGAGCACAATGAGATGAGATGTACGTAGATGTGAGCATAGTGAGATGAGATGTACGTAGATGTGAGCATAGTGAGATGAGATGTACGTAGATGTGAGCACAATGAGATGAGATGTACGTAGATGTGAGCACAATGAGATGAGATGTACGTAGATGTGAGCACAGTGAGATGAGATGTACGTAGATGTGAGCACAGAGAGATGAGATGTACGTAGATGTGAGCACAGTGAGATGAGATGTACGTAGATGTGAGCACAGTGAGATGAGATGTACGTAGATGTGAGCACAATGAGATGAGATGTACGTAGATGTGAGCACAGTGAGATGAGATGTACGTAGATGTGAGCACAGTGAGATGAGATGTACGTAGATGAGAGCATAGTGAGATGAGATGTACGTAGATGTGAGCACAATGAGATAAGATGTACGTAGATGTGAGCACATTGAGATGAGATGTACGTAGATGTGAGCACAATGAGATGAGATGTACGTAGATGTGAGCACAATGAGATGAGATGTACGTAGATGTGAGCACAATGAGATGAGATGTACGTAGATGTGAGCACAATGAGATGAGATGTACGTAGATGTGAGCACAATGAGATGAGATGTACGTAGATGTGAGCACAATGAGATGAGATGTACGTAGATGTGAGCATAGTGAGATGAGATGTACGTAGATGTGAGCACAGTGAGATGTGAGCACAATGAGATGAGATGTACGTAGATGTGAGCACAGTGAGATGAGATGTACGTAGATGTGAGCACAGTGAGATGAGATGTACGTAGATGTGAGCACAGTGAGAAGAGATGTACGTAGATGTGAGCACAGTGAGATGAGATGTACGTAGATGTGAGCACAATGAGATGAGATGTACGTAGATGAGAGCATAGTGAGATGAGATGTACGTAGATGTGAGCACAATGAGATGAGATGTACGTAGATGTGAGCACAGTGAGATGAGATGTACGTAGATGAGAGCACAGTGAGATGAGATGTACGTAGATGTGAGCACAATGAGATGAGATGTACGTAGATGTGAGCACAATGAGATGAGATGTACGTAGATGTGAGCACAATGAGATGAGATGTACGTAGATGTGAGCACAATGAGATGAGATGTACCTAGATGTGAGCACAATGAGATGAGATGTACGTAGATGTGAGCATAGTGAGATGAGATGTACGTAGATGTGAGCACAATGAGATGAGATGTACGTAGATGTGAGCACAGTGAGATGAGATGTACGTAGATGTGAGCACAATGAGATGAGATGTACGTAGATGTGAGCACAGTGAGATGAGATGTACGTAGATGTGAGCACAGTGAGATGAGATGTACGTAGATGTGAGCACAATGAGATGAGATGTACGTAGATGTGAGCATAGTGAGATGAGATGTACGTAGATGTGAGCACAATGAGATGAGATGTACGTAGATGTGAGCACAGTGAGATGAGATGTACGTAGATGTGAGCATAGTGAGATAAGATGTACGTAGATGTGAGCACAATGAGATGAGATGTACGTAGATGTGAGCACAATGAGATGAGATGTACGTAGATGTGAGCACAATGAGATGAGATGTACGTAGATGTGAGCATAGTGAGATAAGATGTACGTAGATGTGAGCACAGTGAGATGAGATGTACGTAGATGTGAGCATAGTGAGATAAGATGTACGTAGATGTGAGCACAATGAGATGAGATGTACGTAGATGTGAGCACAATGAGATGAGATGTACGTAGATGTGAGCACAATGAGATGAGATGTACGTAGATGTGAGCATAGTGAGATAAGATGTACGTAGATGTGAGCACAATGAGATGATATGTACGTAGATGTGAGCACAGTGAGATGAGATGTACGTAGATGTGAGCACAATGAGATGTGAGCACAATGAGATGAGATGTTGTCACCAGGAGTGATGGTGAATAGTGCCAGTTTTTCAGCGATCAGAGAGCCCAGCGATGCCAGGTTGAGATAGTGCGGAAGAGTGGAGTGATAGATGGGCAGCTTGATGGCACCTGCCGTCACTGCCACGGATTTCTGAGCCAGCGACGTGGCAACCTTGGTTCTGTACGGTTGCCAGACCAACACATCAATATCAGTGATGCCAGTTCAAGCCAGCGTGTTGGATAATACGAAACAAAAAGTGTGCTGGTTTCAAATATGAAAATCCAACACAAACGCTTATAGTATATGTGTGACATAATGAGTATGACTATCAATATCAATGAGTAATAATGACTAACATACTAGCACGTGGTGTAATTGAGTCATGATAAGCATGTTATGAATGAGTCATCGGTGGGACATAGTTGAGTGGGACCTGTGAGTAATATGTGAGTTATGCGTGATATATGCAAGATTCAAGTGTAAGTCACAAGCGAGTGATGTGTTATTAATAGGTGAGTGACACGGGAGTGATGTGTTATTAATAGGTGAGTGACACGGGAGTGATGTGTTATTAATAGGTGAGTGACACAGGAGTGATGTGTTATTAATAGGTGAGTGACACGGGAGTGATGTGTTATTAATAGATGAGTGATACGGGAGTGATGTGTTATTAATAGATGAGTGACACGGGAGTGATGTGTTATTAATAGGTGAGTGACACGGGAGTGATGTGTTATTAATAGGTGAGTGATACGGGAGTGATGTGTTATTAATAGATGAGTGACACGGGAGTGATGTGTTATTAATAGGTGAGTGACACGGGAGTGATGTGTTATTAATAGGTGAGTGACACGGGAGTGATGTGTTATTAATAGGTGAGTGACACGGGAGTGATGTGTTATTAATAGGTGAGTGACACGGGAGTGATGTGTTATTAATAGGTGAGTGACACGGGAGTGATGTGTTATTAATAGGTGAGTGACACGGGAGTGATGTGTTATTAATAGGTGAGTGACACGGGAGTGATGTGTTATTAATAGATGAGTGACACGGGAGTGATGTGTTATTAATAGGTGAGTGACACGGGAGTGATGTGTTATTAATAGGTGAGTGACACGGGAGTGATGTGTTATTAATAGATGAGTGACATATGAGTGATGTGTTATTAATAGATGAGTGACACGGGAGTGATGTGTTATTAATAGGTGAGTGACACGGGAGTCAACTGACTGCCAGGCGTCAATTCTCCAGCGGTGAGCGTCGGCGCTGCCGTCGCCGCCTGTTTGCAATCGCTCGTGCAGCTTGTGTCTTTTGAACTTGTCGATGGCCTTGACATTGTGGAAGAAGCGCCGTGAGTCAATATTGAGCGAGCTGTAGAAGTGGCGCAGTCGGTCGCCGTCCATCACCCAGTGCAAATAGCCGGCGTATAGCTCGAGACTGCCCAGCTCGCCGGTGGCGCCATCTAGCGAGGCCGACGGACGCAGCCATTCGGCCAGTGACTGAGAGAAGTCATCTCGCAGCTGAGTCATGAATGAGTCACACTGACGCACCTGAGACAGTCCCACGTGACGCATCACGAACAAGTGTGCCATCGCCTGACTCATCGTCGTGCGCAGCTGGTGACGACAAAATGTCTCGCGCACCGGCGGAACACTCGAGTCGCTCAGCGTCTGCACCAGCACACACAGACACACAGACACGCAGACACGCAGACACACAGACACACAGACAGACAGACACACAGACACGCAGACACACAGACACGCAGACACACAGACAGACATACAGACATTCTGAAGATGCAATTTTGTTGGAGTGCTATTTGGATTATTGAACTCAATGAACAGGAAGGAATGGAAGCAGCGTGAACGTTCTCAACTGCACGACTGTATGATGTGTACATACTGACGAGGGAATGTCGCTTGCCTTGTGTGTGTGTGGGGCCTAGGTATCAGACCCAGAGCCGACGCGAGGTCATTCAACGCCATCGATGAACATGATTGGAACCTCCATTATCAATAAAGTACCATTATAATAGAAGTGTGACTTTGGCAAAATGCAGTTACGAGCAGTCCCTCGGTCTCCATTGAGCTGGGGACTTTTATGCACCACTTTATGATAAATTGTAATATCATATATACACGAACACGACACACGAAGCCCTGACACACGAAACCCGCCTTGCGGCAATTGGGCTATCACTTTAAGAAACGAACCCATCCGTTTCACCTCGCCAGGGAATCGAACCCTGGACCTTTCGTGCACAGACGTGCGTCTTAGCCACTCGGCTACGAGACGGACCATGCGGATTTAATATCATGCGTGAGGCAGCGAGCCTCCTCAGCATTCGGGACCCCCGGCAGGGAGATTTCAAGAGAAGAAAGCAGTTGGTGTGTGTATCAGTAATAGTCCCTGACCTGCCAGTAGCGGTAATAATCGTGCAAGTAGTCGGAGCCTAGTGAATGAATGAAGTGATAGACAATGTTCCACACGATAAAATGATGCAATTGTCTGTCAAACACACAAACACACACACACACGCACACAAACAATGAATTCGTAGTATTGCATTCGCTAGAGATTAGAGGAAATGTTCGAACAACCAGAGGAAAACATGTAAAGCAAGTGACGTGATAACGACAAAAACAGTGGAAACATTCGAGAAAAAGACCAAGAATGACAAGAAGAAGATAAAATCAACAGCGAGAATGAGTGAAACATAAAAACATCGAAATAGCGGGAGACCAAATCAACAACAAATGATGAAGAGCATGATAAAGAGAGGCATGGTTACTGTACAATACCGTTTGGTAGAAGTGTGCACTAGCTGGACCACATGTTGCAGATATCCTCGCGCTGGTATCTTGACTGGAGTGTCGTGGCTGATCACAGACTCGCCCACCAGAGCCCTGAACAACCCCATCCATTCTATCTGCCCAGTCAAACACACACACACACGCGTATATAGCTCGGTTGAAAGAAATTTATCGTAGCGGAATATCAGTGAGAATGACCGAAAGCAGCGTTATCAACTCTGATAATACATTATATCAACCTTGTTTATGTAGCTTTTTGTGGCTTATTCTGTTGAATACTATTTTATCAGCATTGAAAATTTAATGATCTATCAACATAATTGATTGCAAATTACACATATAGAAATGTTAGGTCGCTTGAGGTCACGTGAGGTCACCTGTGGGTACTGTTGTGTCAGCGCGCCGACGGTGGTGTAGCGAGATGGGTCAGAGCGTAGTCTCCTCCACAACGGCACCAAGTTGTTCCTCGGATCTCGTGGCGTCGAATTCTGCGTATACACATACACACATATACACATACACATACAAGCAAACATTGTCTATGCTAAAATGAATAGGGAATTTATATGTTGGAGGTGTGAGGAGATGACGTCAGAAAGGCGTGGATGAGGAGATCAGAAAGATGTGGATGAGGAGATAAGAAAGGTATGGATGTTGGAAGAGTGGAGAAATATTCAGCCGAAATGAAATTATTGAGATAAAAATAAATTGAGCCAGTGTGTGTCAAAGTTTCAGTGTGTCAGTGTATCAGTGTATCAGTGTATCAGTGTATCAGTGTGTCAATGTGTTTGTGTGTCAGTGTGTCAATGTTTCAGTGTGTCAGTGTGTCAATGTGTTTGTGTTTCAGTATGTCAGTGTGTGTGTCAGTGTGTCAATGTATCAGTGTATCAGTGTGTGTGTCAGTGTGTCAATGTATCAGTGTATCAGTGTGTGTGTGTGTATCAGTGTGTCAATGTTTCAGTGTGTCAGTGTGTCAATGTTTCAGTGTATCAGTGTGCCAGTGTGTCAATGTGTCAATGTGTTTGTGTGTCAGTGTGTCAGTGTTTCAGTGTGTCAGTGTGTTTGTGTTTCAGTGTGTCATTGTGTCAGTGTGTCAATGTATCAGTGTATCAGTGTGTGTGTGTGTATCAGTGTGTGTGTGTGTGTATCAGTGTGTGTGTGTGTGTATCAGTGTGTGTGTGTCAGTGTATCAGTGTGTCAATGTTTCAGTGTATCAGTGTGTCAGTGTATCAGTGTGTCAATGTGTTTGTGTGTCAGTGTGTCAATGTTTCAGTGTGTCAGTGTGTTTCAGTATGTCAGTGTGTGTGTCAGTGTGTCAATGTTTCAGTGTGTGTGTGTGTGTATCAGTGTGTGTGTGTGTGTGTGTGTGTGTATCAGTGTGTGTGTGTGTGTGTGTGTGTATCAGTGTGTCAGTGTGAATCAGTGTCAGTGTTAGTGTGTGTATCAGTGTGTCAGTGTGTGTGTTTCAGTGTGTCAGTGTGTGTGTCAGTGTGTCAATGTATCAGTGTGTGTGTGTGTGTGTGTGTGTATCAGTGTGTGTGTGTGTGTGTGTGTGTATCAGTGTGTCAGTGTGAATCAGTGTCCGTGTTAGTGTGTGTATCAGTGTGTCAGTGTGTCAGTGTGTATGTATGAGGCACCCACATTCACTAGAAGAGCTTCAACAAAGACAACATCATCAGCAAATTGAAGCAGACACTTTGTGATGTTTTGCTGGAAACATGGAGCCGTGACATCACTGTTGTTACTGCTGTTGCTACTGTTGTTGATGTTGTTGTTGTTACTGCTGTTGTTACTGTTGTTGTTGTTGTCAGTGTTGATGCTTGAAACAACACGCTGCATTACGCTGCGAATAAACTGCTTGTACGCAGACAACGACTGTTGACACACACACACACACATACACGCATGGGTAAATGTATTTGTATTGTACTGGTTATTTCACAGTGGCATGACCTGTGCGGACGATTCTAGATAGAAGACAATTAGTTGTATGATATTGTCAAATTGAAGTTTGGACCGAAAAAACAGAGTCATCGCATAATTTCGCAAATATTCGCAGCGTTTTTGTGCGAATCAAGCAGTAATATTGTTTTCAAGACAAAAAATACCTTCGCATAAGCATCCTGGGTAGATTTGAAAGATCTTTCGGGCAATGCCACCCTTCCTTTCCCTATCTGTCAACAATCAACAATCAAACATCAAAATGTATTTTTGCGAGAAGATATTCCAGCTGACTGCATATAGCCACTCAAATAAATTAAATTATTTTCAATAGGTTTTCACACACAAAAAATATGACTGCGTATTCGCTTTTCAATTGCTACGTATTATTATATATATATATATATATATATATATATATATATATATATATATATATATATATATTGATTCATTTTAGTAATGTATTTATTTGTGTTTATTTGTTAATTTACAACTTGTTTGCATGTAGTTTTCCACTCGAGAACTCAAGCGTGTGTGTGTGTGTGTGTGTGTGTGTGTGTGTGTTTGTGTGTGTGTGTGTACTTGAAGCATGTTGGTGCCTGGTTTCAGTGCGTTATCGGTCCAGTAGAACTTCCACAATGTGTTCGTCCAGTGTTCACTGTGCATCTTGGTAATGGCCGTGTTCTTGTGCCACGCGCTCTCGTTCCACGTGCCTAGCAGGTCCAAACCTCCCATGTCGTCTAACAACAGTCACATAACGATTTCCACAATAGCAGTACCAAGACTAAGTTGGTTCCACAACTGGAGTGACCATATTCTGAATCTCTGAAATGATGACACTTGTGCGAGAGCAAAAACGGACCTTAAATTACTTAAAAATGACCTTTTTACAAGCCAAATATTTCATTTGACATTTTCTCAGGCCAAATGTTGGAAGCCTCGGACATTTGAAGAATTTTACAAAAAGCTCGGGCAAGCCGAAAAGCAAGGGAAATGTCCGGGGAAGAGAGGACGTAATGTCACCCTACCAACAACGTTCGGCTCATTATCAGCACAAGCTCATGTTGTCGCGGGAGATGTGAACCCTGAAAATAGGAAGTGTTTGAGATGTCAAGTCAACATGAGATTATGTCTGTGAACATCTAGAATACGTGGAGCGCAGCTTTTTTCTACTTTCACTTGCAGTTGGTTGTATCGATTAGTCTAGTAGTAGACTACTAGTTTTCTAGGTGGCGTTGGAGAGTCCAGTTAACAATTTGAGCAATTATGTTTTATGACGTAAATTCTCACTGATGATGTCGACCAGCAGCGCAGAGCTGTGCCGGCCGTTGTCGAACTGGTTCATGCAGCTATCATAGAGGTTGCGAGCCTTCATCACCGGATCACTGGGCGGTGTGTCCTTGGGCAGTTTTTGCAGCAAACGCAGCACCACGTCCTCATTATGCTCGTCCATCCAGTCGAACACACTGTGCACCTCACTGCCACACACACACACACACACACACACACACACACACACACACACACACACACACACACACACACACACACACACACACACACACACACACACACACACACACACACACACACACACACACACACACACACACACACACACACACACACACACACACACACACACACACACACACACACACACACACACACACACACACACACACACACACACACACACACACACACACACACACACACACACACACACACACACACACACACACACACACACACACACACACACACACACACACACACACACACACACACACACACACACACACACACACACACACACACACACACACACACACACACACACACACACACACACACACACACACACACACACACACACACACACACACACACACACACACACACACACACACACACACACACACACACACACACACACACACACACACACACACACACACACACACACACACACACACACACACACACACACACACACACACACACACACACACACAGGACCGAGGGATCATACACACATTAACGATTTACACACATTAACAGGTTAAGCAGTGCACTGCGATATCAAGTTGTGTGTGTTTTTAGTTGCAGGGTGAAATAGTTGTGCTGAGGCACCAGTCCAGGGGGATTATCGCTTCGCCCGTCATGTTGTTGTTTTTGTTCTGGGAGAGGAGAGGACAGGAGACAATTGCTAACATATAATGGGGGTGTCAACCCTGCTGGATTATCCACCTCCTTGGACATGGTAGAAAATGGAGGGAATAAGCAAAAGGTACCGCTTTTAGTCGCCTCTTACGACACGGCAGTAAATTTATTGTCCTGTACCGCAAGGGGTACACCAAAAGATACATCTGCTGGATTATCCACCTCCTTGGACATGGTAGAAAATGGAGGGAATAAGCAAAAGGTACCGCTTTTAGTCGCCTCTTACGACACGGTAGTAAATTTATTGTCCTGTACCGCAAGGGGTACACCAAAAGATACATGCTGCTTTAAAGCAATAACAATAGAATGATTCAGTGTTGGTTCACAGCGTCATCTGGTGATCATTTTGTGCACGACTTCTTATTGCATGTTCAGGTGATCATATGGTCTTTGATCATCTGCTGCATTTGTCGTTTGATCCAATCTCTCACTTACTCCCACACTACGCTTCCGTATAATTGTGTAATCGCGGAATGGTGTATGTATGTGTGAATATGTATGCGTGGTGAATGTGTCTTATGTGTATGTACACGTATATGTTTTTGAATTTATGTATGTATGTTTGTATGTATACAAATTTTATGTTGTGTGTATTTGGATCATATGTATGTTCGTGTAGCTATCTTTGTATATTAACATTTTATTGTTAGTATTTGTAATTGTGTTGAACAGTGCTGTTCTTGTAATTCATCGTTGCGACTAATTTCCATTGATCTGTGTGCGCGCATTTGTATATTTATATTCGCTAAACGAATACATTATTATGAAGAAAATGATGGTGAGATGATGTGTGAAAAGAGTTAGCACGTGCGTTACCGCTACACTTGCCTCTCTGTCAACACGTCATACACTTGTTCTTCAAGACCTCCGCAGGCGTAGCTGAAGAAATCCTGGCAAGGATCGACAGAGTCGTTCATCATGTTGATCATGATGCTGGCCTTGTCCACACACGCCTTCTCCAAACACTCATGGCGACTGTGAGTGACAGGGGCGGCAGTAGGAGAAAATTCTCCTCCACCACGCTGAGTGTGCACAATTACTGGAACATACCACGCGAAACACACCAAACTCCTCTAGATATAAGTATCCAGTCACTAGTCCCTAGTATCTAGATATAAGTATCCAGTAACCAGTCACTAGTATCCAGTCATTAGTCCCTATATATATATATATATATATATATATATATATATATATATATATATATATATATATATATATATATATATATATATATATATATATTATCTAAAGCAGTGGTACACAAGCCTCCCAGACACAAAATCACATACTGATTTGTGCACCGTATCGAGGGCCAAACTAGCGGTTGAAGATAATTTCTCTTTTTTTCACAAGTTGTTACAGAGCACACAGTGATGGTTTACACAAATAGCTAAAAGGTACAACGTCAAGCCACTAATCACAATTCAAATCCTTCCAATAGCAAATCAATGAGCGACAACCGATGTTTTGACAGTTTGGCCAGCGTTGTGAGAGACTTGGCGGGCCGCGTTTGACCGGCGGCTCGTAGTTTGCCTACTGCTTAGAATAGTCAGCCTCAGTTCCCCACCAGTGAGCAATTACCCACCAGGGGGTAATTACCCACATGTTATGTATCACTGAATTAAACCAACGTCCAATGATCGTGTAACTCGCAGTAGTGCAGTATTATGTGGTTGACATTTTGCCGGCGGGTTTTGCACCGGTAAATTCGTCCTTGATACGCAAGCGTCGAGTGAATACATGCAAAATAGGGTGCGTACTCACGTACACACACACACACACACACGCACATACGCTAACACATAAGGACACATACACACACATACACACAAGGACAAATACACACACACTCACACTAACACAAACACACACACGCACACACACACATACACACAAGGACACACACTCACACTAACACACACACACACAAACACACACACACAAACACACACACACACACACATATATATATATATACGAACACACCTGTTAGTTACTGATTGTGGGTTGACATGCCGTTTCGTGCAAAAGAGGCCTAGACATATATGAATGACAAAATGAGGACATACTAGCGTGTATGTGTTTGTATGTGTATGTGTGTGTGTGTGTATGCATTTGTGTGTGTATGTGTGTGTGTGTGTATGCATTTGTATGTGTTTGTGTGTGTATGTGTGTGTGTGTATGTGTGCATTTGTGTGTGTGTGTGTGTGTGTGTGTGTGTTTGTGCATTTGTATGTGTTTGTGTGTGTTTGTGTGTGTTTGTGTATGTGTGTGCCTGTGTGAGTTTGTGTATGTGTGCATGTGTGTGTGTTTGTGGGTGTGTGTGTTTGTCTGTGTGTTTGTGTATATGTGTGTATGTATGACACAAGAAAATACATTTACAAACGCGTACACATATTCACAATACTACAATACAATGGAGGCGGCGTTGCCACGAATGACGGCCAGGCTTATTCGCTGCCGAAGCCAGGCCGTCTCTCGCGGCTCCCCTGAACGTTCACTGATTCTTCTTGTTTGTATGTGCTTGTGTATGCGTGTGTTTGTGTAAGCGTGTGTTTGTGTATGCGTGTGTTTGTGTATGCGTGTGTTTGTGTATGCGTGTGTTTGTGTATGAGTGTGTTTGTGTGTGTATGTGTGTGTGTGTGTGTGTTTTTGTGTGTGTTTGTTTGTGTGTGTGTGTATGTTTGTGTGTGTGTACGTTTGTGTGTGTGTATGTTTGTGTGTGTGTGTGTATGTTTGTGTGTGTTTGTGTTTGTGTGTGTGTGTGTGCGTTTGTGTGTGTAGTTTGAACAGCACATCTCTTTACCCTGGTGTCTATATAAAGTCATATGTCGAATTGAGAATTTTATTTGATAATTCTTGGCGTTTTATGTTTTCATTATGTGACGAAAAATGCCAAGATATGTTGTCAAAATCCCAAAATGTTATTTAATTTACATATAATGTGTGAATCTTTCGTATTTGGAAATTTGGCTCTTTCGAAGATTACTTGCAATTTAAACATGTATCTAGCGACATTCAATTGGGGAGCCACCCTTATGGGGACGAAGTTTCTGGAGTACGTGGCGAAAGTTTCACCTTGATTACCCCTTACGAAAAGATAGGCACGCAGTCGCTGCGCCAGGATTTTTCCGGTGGGGATGAGGAAAAGATCCGGGGGTTCTGAGAAACATGAGAAACTAGGCTCGAAATGTTCCTGGTGACGGTGCCACTGTAGGGATGACATTTTGGACTTTTGCTTCGAGAGGCAACCATACCATGATTCGATTTTGCATGTATTTGCATTTGATGTTATCTCAGTAAGCAGCCGATTTGTTGTGTTGATCGAGCTGCGACTTGTGACCAGCGGACACGTTTTTCTCACATGCAACGCAACACATGTTCTTATCAGACATGCTTTTCTGAGAACATTCGACTTCACATATAATTCCTTCAATCACACTGAGCGTAACAATAGAGACGCCATTTGAGCAATCCCTGTTGAATAATTTCCGAAAATGTATAATCCTACCTTTCAAAAAAGCCAATGTCACGTGCACCTAGCTTAGAGCGATTTGGTAACCCGTTGCCACGTTGTCGGACATAATAATCTATCAGGAACGTTGCTATATTTACATTGTTAACGTTGTCCGCGTTATTATACCTTTATGCAGTGTTTAAGTGTATCAGATGTTGAATCCGTGATCTGTGTAATCACAGCTATACAATAATGTGTAATTACAATTACAGAATATGTGATAATGTGAAATTACAATTACAGAATGTGATAATGTGAAATTACAATTACAGAATATGTGATAATACGTAATTACAATTACAGAATATGTCATAATGTGTAATTACAATTACAGAATATGTGATGTGTAATTACAATTATATACAGAATATGTCATAATGTGTAATTACAATTAGAGAGTAGATTAATTCCAAGTACAATCTATATAACTATATATCACTATAGTGGTAAGTTATAGTATATAACTGGATATCACTATAGTGGCATTATAGCTGAAATAATTCCTATATTACTAAATTTTATTTAACACTTCTAATGAGGTTATTATATTCCTATATTAAACATTTCAAATGAATACTCATAACTTGTGAAATAACATGGATCAAATCTAATTTCACTTTTCTCAAATCTAATTTCACTTTTCTCAAATCTATTTTCACTTTTCTCAATTCTATTTTCACTTTTCTCAAATCAAATTGTAAATGGTATATATAACTATATATTTGGACAATATTTTTCAGTGAAAATGACATTTTATGTTTTTCCCGCTTAAAATGGCATTTTATGTGAAATATATTTTTATGTGATCACTTAAAATTCCTAACTCTAGTCAAATACATACAGGCATAGCATAACGTCATATAAAGTCATTCAGATTTGGCCTTGTTTTCAGCGTGCATATTCTCCTGTGTGTGCAGCACAGCCATCACAGCGCACTAGCTAGTACACTGGTGCTTGAGACACACTACTGGTCCGCAACACTGCTGATGAATTCTGATTCGATAATGGGACACACACACACACACACACACACACACAGTCACTCACACACACACACACACACACACACACACACACACACACACACACACACACACACACACACACACACACACACACACACACACACATACACACACACACAGTCACTCACTCACTCACTCACACACACACACACACGCACACACAAAATGCAGCGCTGAAGTGTGACACGTTTTCCCGGTGATTTACCTGCGAGAACGGTGCCAGTGCATTTTCCTGCTGTGCATTATAAAACAGAGGCCTGCCTTAAGAAGTATGCTATATATGATATACGAAACAGTGTCTAGAAGAGCGTGAGCTAACGGCAATTAACTCGCTTCAAGGCAACACAATACATCAAGATGAACATTTGGTAACTTGGTATTGACATTTGGAGCGTGTTGAGACTATATGACACGCCCCACTGTGTGCCCATCTACACTAATAACTCCAACAGACTCATGTGGAGGAACTGAAAAACAAGTACGGACTAGGACTTGAGCCATAAAGCTCAGTTGAACGTTTAAGATACTCGGAAGTATGAAAGTGCGTGCATTTTGTGTCCAGCTCACCCATGATGACAAACAGTAGAGAGAAGAGCACCGTGCCGACCTGCCACAAGAACAACTTGCGCACAGAACGACCTCGCCAGTAGAACGTGTCGCGTTGCCCGGGGCTGTTCACAAGCACATTGCGATCATGGCAGGTGACCGCGACGCCCGCGGGCATTGTGTCCGACACGGTCCCTTGTGAGACTGGGTCCCCGGGCCCTGCACTCTCGCTCATCATGTACGCAGGATTGACCACCTGCATGCCACCGTCGTGACGTTGGAGAATTCAGGAACTGATGATGTTGATGATGAAGAAAGTGGTTCAACTAGGACTAGGAGGCCAGCGACCAGTGCACACACACACAGTGCAGGAACACAACCACAGTGACTACTGGTCAAATAGCTCCACTACAAACAACACTGACCTCGGTCACGTGACACACACACACATACAAATACAAATTCGCTAGGTGGATTGCCAAAACAATATTCGCCCAGTGAATGAGACAACTGTTTGCGACAAGCCTTACGTTCACTGACTGACTGAAACACACACACACACACACATACACACACACACACACACACACACACATACACAGACAGACAGACAGACACGCCGTTGATGGTGGTATGCGAGTTTGCGGCACGCACGATAATTTGGTCGGCTAGCTGCACGCGGCCAGTCTCCAATGACATATTGCACGTGATTTGTGGAAACATTGGCCGGCACCTGACACACGACTAACGATTGTGTAAATTAGTACCGAACACGCTGGTTTCGAGTGAGGTTGACGTGCGATACAGGTGCTTTAGAGTCTTTATTATCGCGGGTTTGAGGAAAAATGCTAGTACTGCGTCAGTGCATGTATTTCAATAATAGCACGGGCGTTGCAAGGGAGTATTATGACTTAGCTGAACAGGTGCAGCTAAATCTATCCGCCAAGAAAACAATAGAACACGTGTATACATGTGGAAGAATAGAGTAGAACATGTGGAAGAATAGAGTAGAAAATGTGGAAGAATATAATAGAACATGTGTAGTTTTTCACTCACGTTGAAACTAAACTAATTCTGATTGATAAAATACAAACACACACACATTAATCCTTGTGTGTGACCTTACACTCGCAGCTTGGCAGCCTCCGTTTCACACTGGTGAGCGATTCCAAACATATGACGGACTGCCTTTAAATCTAGTGAAGTGGCGAGTGAAGTGAAAGAAACACAAATACACTCCTAGTATCGCCTTTGATGTGTCGATTGCTGATGAGAGAGATATGCCGCACAAGAGACAGAGTTGAGGAGAGACAGACAGAGAGAGTGTGTGAGTGTGGTAGATTTGGGGCAATGATGCAACGACATTTTAACACGTGCTGATTCAAATTTGTTGATAATGGACTCGTGACACGCGTTATGACAGTTGCTATGGTTACCAGCCTTCATCCTGATAACCTTAAACAAATATCTATTGATAAACCATATACACACACAACAATATCACCACATACTTTTATATTTGGATTTAAATGTTGTTATTCATATAAAGTATATTGCTATCCGAAGCCCAAGTCGAAATATGCCAACCGAGGTGTTGATAGTTTGTTTAATTGTTTTAACTCTGTTTAAACTATAAATATTAAATCCTTCAAATAATAACTGTAATCTCAAATAATATTACTTCAATATTTTAGTGAATATATAAGTTTTAGTAAATAAAATTTTATAACAATATTTTTATGATATTACACGTTTTTGTCACATAAATTGTCTTGTCGCGTGCCAAATTTTTCATAATCAAGTGAAATATTATTGTCGGTGAAATAAGACGTAATTTGGTCATGGTTACGTTGTAAAAATGACAAATTGTAACACACCAGTTTGATATGCATTATTACAAGGTAATTCAGCAAATGAGATTTTATCTTAAGAATGACGGAACCGCGCACATCAAAGCAGTGATGTTCAAATCTGATAAATTAGTACCTGTTGCACCGACGTATTGCAAACAAGAATCACAATGTTGCACAGAGTTCATCCGGAACAATGACTGTTCTTATTTATTTGAACAATAAAACTCGCTATCACAAACCAGCTGTTATAGAAATCGAACATAGCTGGTAATTTAACTAGTTAAATCCAGTGATGCAACAATTTCTCTTGACGTCAATTAACACAACGCAATCACCATATCGCAGGCTTGCATTGTTGTTGATTGCATGCAGATCAGTCAGTGTCAGTTGCAGTTAGAACACTCGCGGAGTTTTGGCGGAAATTGCGCGCTCAATTAGCACGTGCACTTGTTCGATAGACCCCCCGCCGTCCACCGTCGCTATATGCCCGCACAACAGTCTGACCGCAAAATGACAGCACTGATTCAATAGAGGACCAGTCACCCCAGTGATGGGCAAGGGCTGTAGATTTGTGTCGAGCATCTGATGGATGACAGCCATCATGCATTAGTGTTCAATGATGGCTCAATTGGCCAATTACATGCAATCCTCAACCGTTTTATGTCTAGTCAATTACAACACACATACTTCAATAAAAACTAAATATATTTCACACACACACACACACTTGGCGTGCAATGCTACATATTTGCTATGCCGATTTTGATGACAACATAGCCAATGAACTGAACTCAGCAGAATTATCGGGGGGGTACATCTGATATTTGCATATTCATCCCCCGAACCAATTTGTCGGGGTTCTTTATAAACCCCCATTTCCCCCAGAATCTACACCCATGATCACCTAGATCAGGGGTTCTAAACCGGGGGTTTCCGTATCCCTTGGGGGTATGGATACAAAATACCGGGGGTATGGGAATATATTTCTGGCTACTGGTATACATTATCAACGGTTTATTAATAATAAAATAATCAATAATTATGCTATTTCCTAGTAATCCGTATATAAAGCATAGTGAATTCAAGCGATTGAAATACTCGTCGATCTGGAAAACATAATGACAAATGATAGAATTGGTGATAATTACCTGAACAGTCAAGCAAAGGGGGGTATGGGAGCATATTCTACAATCCATCGGGGATATGAAGCCATGAAAAGGTCAAGAACCCCTGACCTAGATCATAAACAATATGCTTTTCTTTACTAGTGTAATATTACAAACACGTTTAATTTTAATTTATATATATTTTTTTCTATGATTTCAGTTAGAATAATTACAATATTCAAATATTGCATATAAATAAAATGTTTGTGCTGCAGTTGCCTCATTCACCTGACAACCAGTTGTAGCTGATAATTTCTGCTCTGCACCAGTTGCTTGGCAACGCTCGGCTGGTCGTCATGGTGACGACGCAAATGAGACGCCAGTTGCCATGACAACGCCTCGTTGTCGTCGTCATTGTTGTTGATGTTGTTATTTGTGCTAACACGCACAAGAGCGCCTGAGGCAGGGTCGTAATGGCGCGAAGCAGCACGCGCCACACATACCTGTGATATTAGCACAATTAGCTGATACGTGTGATATATTGCACCCAACTACTTCTCATTTGCATATTGATCATTATCAACGAAAACACCGCACACGCGATCCACACAAGTTCTCTTTGATTATAACACGTAAACACACACACACACACACACACACACACACACACACACACACACACACACACACACTGTCACATAGACACACACACACACACACACACACTGTCACATAGACACACAGACGTACATGTTGGGCAGTTTGCAGGTGGATAATTTTGGCGGGGAAGACGTGTTGGTTGAACAGGAGCACGGCCTGGTAGAGATTGCGAGGGTATCCTGTGACCAGCCAGCCACGACGCCGACAATCCCCCTCCTGCAGTCGCCTCTGCCATCACGACCACAGTGCAACATTAACTCGCCACTGTCGGGAAAAAGGATGTTACAACAAACAGGTACGTTTGGTCCCGCTTCAGTCCCGGCTCTCCTTCTCTCTATGTTAAGCTAGGTAGAGAAGAGTTGGGTTAGGAAGTAGAAAGAGGACCGGGACTGAAAGAGCGGGATCAAAGGTGGCTGGGGCTTAATATCCTAGCTCCGCCACTGTCAGCTATCAACGACCGAGTGGAAACTAGCGACTCTCCAACTAAGCACGCCATTGTCAAGTCATCCAAGAGTAGCACATCGCAATATTTTGCCCAAATGAACTATTTCAATCGTAAACAATCAACCTATTTTTGACGTGTAACTTCTATGTGGATGGAAAAATCTTACATTTGCACATGTTTATGAGAGAAAACACGTTGGAGGTGAACAGAGGCGGATCCAGAAGAGGGGCTCAGAGGGCTGAAGCCCCCACAAAATGTTTTCATTAACTCTTTATAACCAAGAGGTTCACTAAAGCGGTCAAGAAAATATCTGTCTATATAATTGGTTGATATAAGCATTATCGCAAAACATTCGCATATTATTGTGTGTGTAAATGTGTGTATATATTATTAAAAATGCCCCAAGTCATGACCTTCAC
Source organism: Sacculina carcini (assembly GCA_916048095.2). NCBI lineage: Eukaryota > Metazoa > Arthropoda > Thecostraca > Sacculinidae > Sacculina > Sacculina carcini. The sequence goes on along the minus strand of OU696583.1, from coordinate 127,787 downwards.
ACGCTACCTAGTCACTCATACATAATTCAGCTCCCGAAATTCCACCCTGGATCCCTACTGGAGGAAAACAGATATTCTGGAAAAACACATGGCGTCTTTAATGAAATATCAGGCATCATTTTCGAATAATTTTAGGTATATAAAAGCAGACTGAATTCATATCTGTAGCCATGCCACGTCATAACTGATCGATCAGTAAGTGAACCGCACCTCCAGTATGTTGAATACAACATGGTCGGGAATTAGGAGTCCTTGTCGCAGAAAACGATCTGCTTCTATGCCGTCGTCAGTTTTCTCTTCAATATGCTGGGATATCAGTCGTCCACAATGAACTGGACACGATATTGTCATAGGAAAATCAAACATGAATGAACAGCACAGCAGTGTACTGATGAATATATGAAAATGTCCTCTCTCTTAATTTAAATTCCTACGTAATAATCACAAGTTACCTAATTTATGTATGTATTTATGTATGCACTGTAATTTTTCATAAAAGCAATCAGAGATGATTAAGAGTGTAACTATTCTCCTATCTTGAGCTTAATTAGCGGGCAGATAGCAACTATGCTGAAGAGGCTGGCTTGAAACCGCTGCTAATTCCATTAATCACTGCTAAATCGATCCACACAAATCAAGACTGAAACATGAAGTCATACACATTGAAGTTATTATTAGTTGGATAATTATATATTCATTGGACAATTATTTATTGCACATCGGGAACAGCGTCCATTTGTTGAACTTTTATTTTCAACAAAAAAGCAATTAAGCCAAGCGTTATGCAACTAAAAACGTCAATAACATTTACCGTGGATAAGCCCGAGTTTCTGCGACAGTCGTGCCGCATGTGTGCGACAGCCGCTGTAAGGCAGGCCAACTAAGACAATTGTGGTGGGGTGTGACGTCACTTCTGTCCCGCGCCAGCTGATATATTGCAGCACCTGCGCCGCAATCGTCTCCACTGGCTTGCTAGTTACGTCAAATGTCTGCAGTGACAAGAAGATTAAAAATAATGATTCAACAATCAACACACGAAAATAGAACAAAAACAGTTGCAATTTTCAGGGCGCAAGGATAACTCCTGTCTCACCACTCAATAAAATTAACCCACCAAACCACAATTAACACCTTATTACATTGCGTTATTACATTGCGCTCTTTTTCAATTATATAATCACCAATTAATTTGTTTATGCAATCAATTGTCATGCATTCGATGGTTAAATTTAGATATATTTCATATAATATTGAAGAGCTCATCCTTGTGTACCATCAGTTTTCGATGTATACATTATAACATGTTTGTGTGTGTGAGTCAGTGTGTGTGAATATATATATATATATATATATATATATATATATATATATATATATATATATATATATATATATATATATATATATATATATATATATATATATGTGTGTCTGTGTGCTAGTGTGTGTGTCAGTGTGTGCACCATGCAGTACTGCGAGTACATCTGTCTGAGTCGCTCGCGCTCGAAGTCTTCTTGTTGCTGCTCGCTTGTGACAGCGGCACGACCGCCAGACTTGTTTGTGATCTGGTGGCGGTGCTTGTGAAGAAACACCACGTGGTCTGCCAGAATGCCCGCTTCTTGAAGACATATTGCCTCTTGTCGATCGACCGGTATGCCTGCAGGTGTTCAGCGTATTAATCAGCCAAGAAGGTGAAAAATTCAATTCCAAGATATAATAAACACTAGTAATAATACTCAGCGATATAGCTACCGTGCCAAAGACGCCACCAGGCCAATTAGTTTGAAATGGAACTAAAAATCATTTATCTTCAGCTTATTGCTAGTGATCAATATGCAGAAATAGTGTTCAGTTCACAGCTAGAAGTACTGGCACATGCGCAGTGCAAAATAAATCCTGTCATCTGGGAACAATGTGATACGATGTCGTATACTCTTGCATGTATTGACTGCAGTTTTGAGTGGTTGAGAAGACCACTGGGCATGACTCCAGAATCCTTGACAACCAAATGCAAGTTCATTTATCGTTTTAATGTAGTATGTTGTCTGATTTTTCCCCTCTTATGATTAGCCCTCATCTTCCTGCCTAACACCGTATTTCTCAAACTGTCTACCTTGTTGAGCGCTTCTGGTACATGGGGCTAGTGTATGATGGTAATAGTGCTTGTGCACTCTTGCCATGCTCCTGCACCAGCCTCTAGTTAATAATGATATAGCAATACTAAGTTACGTTCACTGTGTATTGTATTACCAACGAGAATCCAGCCAAATTGTGTACAATCCCGCCTTGCCAGCCTTCCCAGCACACAGTTAGCTAGTATTTCTGCACACCGCTGCCTGGGTGCACGCTATAAACACACACACACACACACACCAACACCAACATTGACACACAACATTGCTAGCACAACTCGGCACCGCTGAGGTCACACACAGATCCAGCAGAGCCTAGTAAAATTTATCAAACAAGACTTTATATCATTGCAGAATATAGGGAAAATTGTGCGTGCAAACTTGCTGGCAAGAAATAAAACTAATGGATGAGGTATCAATGCATTCTGTACGGTAAATGAACATGAAAAATGAAAAATGAATATATTATTGCAAGTACAAGACACAACCAACGCTGTACAATGTCCGATACTTGATTCCGACCGCCAGTCTGGTTGAAAAATATGTACTGTTTAATAATATAAAAAATACCAACTGCTGTCTCTACAATAGTTGTAATATTTACTTGTATTTTGCTATTTAATTAACATCAATAAATTAACGTTCAATTCAGTTCTGCTCATAAGTATTGTAATTGTTCACTTTAGTTGTCAGTTTTCAATGCCCGCTGGTATTTTCAGCAGATATTGGTGGAGCAAGTTGACAGACACCTGAGGCACCTGTATTTTGTTGGAATCAGTTGTTAATTGCGTCCTGTCAACAAGCACTGCTCGAGTCTTGACGGCCAGTATGGTGGCGATATACTGCACGTCGCCATGCTCATCTCCTGGTTCATCAACACGCCAACATTGTGCTACATTCTATGATTGCATGTGTCCGGTGTTTACAACACAAAAGTGCTGTTATCATTAATGCGATCAAGGCATAACATAAAATAAAGCAGCATGTATACAATAAACATGAAAATAGCATATCAACAACGTGTAGACAGTTTAGCAAGCCAGTTAATGACGTCATCATGGTGAGAGGGTCACCTGACACAATGATTCTAGCTGGTTCGGGGTTGAGGCGCTCCCTGGCCAGAAAATCAACGAGAAATTGCAGGGGATCGGACGGTAGATTTACCAGCAACTCTTCACACATGCGCTGATCAAACAAATAATCCACCAGTTCATGTGACCGATAGCAACCGCAAATGCGTTAGTGTGTGGGAAAGTCGCATTTTCCACACAAAAGTTCGCTAAATTATTGGTTGCACCGCATGCGAACACTGGTGTTGTCTATGATAAATACGACCCATACATAATCCCTGCGCAGCCCAAATTTTCGTAATGCACAAAATCGCCTGAAAAGCGAGTAAAAACTGTACAGGTTCTACAACTCTTCATAAATGTATAATGTGGCTAAACATAAAAAGAGTCTGCCATCCAATTCCATAGGTAAACTCCCAAAGGCAACACATATATAGACAGTTTATAACAAGATATAACAGTACGTATAAAACGCGATTGCACCGCCATCTACCGGCGAATATATAAACACGCATATACCGCAGTCTAGGTGGCGCTGGATGACGCTACACATGCTCACAGATGTTCAACAATTGAGTTTTCCAGTGGTTTCATCTTTCACTACATTTATTTCTGCAATTTTCTCACGCATTGAGCTGGTGCGGCGAATTTCGGTTATTACTTTGAGAGAACAATAACTTGCTTTAATAATTTCTGTTGGATTAAATAATAAATTGGCTTAATAAATTGTATGAATAATCCACGCTCAATTTTACCTCCTACGAATCAACGTAAAATAAAACTTATTTTCGTAAGTTTTCTTAGTTTCGTGAGGAGCAGTGTCTAAATTAATTGTTATTTACAATATTCAAATTGTAATATCTTATATTTAATTATATTTACAATAAAATAACCAGTACAAAATTGTTTCTCATAACGAATGTTGACACAGCGATAATCTTGCGTCCTGCAACAACTAGTTCAAATTATGTGGCCGAATCCCACTGACAAGGAACAGGTCGGGCGAATCCGTCACCTGAAATAGATGATCAAGTCTGCGTTTGCGCGCATAACTCTCGAAAGATTCGGGAATTCGCAACGGTTGATCAGAAGCGTCAGTCATATTGGCGAAAATTAGCACAACACGCCACAAAACTCGAATGCACGCCAAAAATGCCTCATTTAGCGTTTGACTTCGAGGAAACGAAAACGACTAAGAAAACATCTCCTCGTGACAAATGGATGCGCGCTCTTTCAAAAATTTAAACATTAAAATGGCATGAATAATAAAATGCAAGTACAAACAAAACAGTTTTTGGCATTGCAAAAACAATAAATATTTGTGTATTGTCACAATATATGTCTTCATGAATATAATTCAGGGTGGACATTTGAATATACCGACACATCCAATTGTACAAATATGAAAAATACCGAATAAACACACGATTAATGCATTTAATAACAACAGACAATATTTCACATATTATTAAAATATTTAGTTGGGTTGTGAGCATTAAAACACCACGACATATACCTGTGTGCATGGAAAAATTCACTTTCCAAAAACCCACGCCCGTCTACAGAAGAAATAACGTCAGATAGATTTTTCCAGGGAAAACATCCAACACGTATATATCATACAACTGACACTGGCATAAAACCCACAATAACACGCTGTAAGACTCAAATATCAGTTTACAAACCTCTGCCATGCATGCGCAACAATCCGCGCCACACTCCTTAAAAACAGATCCTAATCAAGAATTTTATAAAATTGACCACTCTTGAAAATTTTAAGCAAAAACACACCCCAAAGCAGCTAGATATACGCTATAAATGAATTAATTAAATAACATATACGATTACGTTGTACGGCAAACCTCTAGTTGACAAAAACGACACCAGGGGGCGCTGTCATCTGCCAGAGGCGTTCAATTGCTTGGCCTTGTTGATAATTATTGAAATGTCCATTGCGGGGTATCGCTGCAACAATTTCATGCCGCCGGCAAAATCAGCCGTCATCAGCTGATCCCTCACCAGACTGACGTCACAAACGCGTCGAAAATGTCACGACAAGAATTCCCGAAAATGTTAAGTCGGCAGCGATCACTAAGCATATGCTTTAAAAATATCCATCGGATAAAATAAAAAGTAATAGTTTCGTTGAATATAAAAGATAATTGAATTATCATTATATTTCCTGTAAAGCGCTTTGTTGTAAAAACTCTGGATTAAAACACAAAAACCAACAGCCCTAATATGACTGCAACAACCGCTGGCACACATGGGTGTGCACGAGAGAGTGTTTAACATAGTTGATAAGAGAGTGTTTAAGAGTTGAGACCGTTTAAGAGTTGTTAAGAGAGTGTTTAAGAGTTGATAAGAGAGTGTTTAACAGAGTTGTTAAGAGAGTATTTAAGAGTTGAGACCGTTTAAGAGTTGTTAAGAGAGTGTTTAAGAGTTGATAAGAGAGTGTTTAACATAGTTGATAAGAGAGTATTTAAGAGTTGAGACCGTTTAACAGAGTTGTTAAGAGAGTGTTTAAGAGTTGATAAGAGAGTGTTTAACAGAGTTGTTAAGAGAGTGTTTAAGAGAGTTGTTAAGAGAGTATTTAAGAGTTGAGACCGTTTAAGAGTTGTTAAGAGAGTATTTAAGAGTTGAGACCGTTTAAGAGTTGTTAAGAGAGTGTTTAAGAGTTGATAAGAGAGTGTTTAACATAGTTGATAAGAGAGTATTTAAGAGTTGAGAAAGTTTAAGAGTTGTTAAGAGAGTGTTTAAGAGTTGAGACCGTTTAAGAGTTGTTAAGAGAGTGTTTAAGAGTTGATAAGAGAGTGTTTAACAGAGTTGTTAAGAGAGTGTTTAAGAGAGTTGTTAAGAGAGTGTTTAACAGAGTTGTTAAGAGAGTGTTCAAGAGTTGAGACAGTTTAACAGAGTTGATAAGAGAGAGTTTAAGAGTTGAGAGAGTTTAACAGAGTTGTTAAGAGAGTGTTTAAGAGTTGAGAGAGTTTAACAGAGTTGTTGAGAGAGTGTTTAAGAGTTGAGAGAGTTTAACAGAGTAGTTAAGAGAGTGTTTAAGAGTTGAGAGAGTTTAACAGAGTTGTTAAGATAGTATTTAAGAGAGTTGTTAAGAGAGTGTTTAACAGAGTTGTTAAGAGAGTGTTTAACAGAGTTGATAAGAGAGTGTTTAACAGAGTTGTTAAGAGAGTGTTCAAGAGTTGAGACAGTTTAACAGAGTTGATAAGAGAGAGTTTAAGAGTTGAGAGAGTTTAACAGAGTTGATAAGAGAGTGTTTAAGAGTTGAGCCAGTTTAACAGAGTTGTTAAGAGAGTGTTTAAGAGTTGAGACAGTTTAACATAGTTGTTAAGAGAGTGTTTGAGAGTTGAGCCAGTTTAAGAGTTGTTAAGAGAGTATTTAAGAGTTGAGACAGTTTAAGAGAGCTGTTAAGAAAGTGTTTAAGAGTTGAGAAAGTTTAAGAGAGTTGTTAAGAGGGTGCTTAAGAGTTGAGAGAGTTTAAGAGAGTGTTTAACATAGTTGTTAAGAGAGTGTTTAAGAGTTGAGAGAGTTTAACAGAGTTGTTAAGATAGTATTTAAGAGAGTTGTTAAGAGAGTGTTTAACAGAGTTGTTAAGAGAGTGTTTAACAGAGTTGATAAGAGAGTGTTTAACAGAGTTGTTAAGAGAGTGTTCAAGAGTTGAGACAGTTTAACAGAGTTGATAAGAGAGAGTTTAAGAGTTGAGCCAGTTTAACAGAGTTGTTAAGAGAGTGTTTAAGAGTTGAGACAGTTTAACATAGTTGTTAAGAGAGTGTTTGAGAGTTGAGCCAGTTTAAGAGTTGTTAAGAGAGTGTTTAAGAGTTGAGAAAGTTTAAGAGTTGTTAAGAGAGTATTTAAGAGTTGAGCCAGTTTAACAGAGTTGTTAAGAGAGTGTTTAACAGAGTTGTTTAGAGAGTGTGCCAGTTACATCATCATGGCGCAGCAGAAGTCCATGAGAAAGTTGAAGCGCAGAGGATCGGAGAACAAAGAGTCCCAGATTCTCATAACGTCGGGCAGACGAAACTCATGAGTCAACATCACCGTGATCCACCTGCCATATCATCAACAACATCATCAACAACATCATCAACAACTAGCAACGTGGCAATGTGTCCATGTGCCAGTATGTGTCAGTATGTGTCAACGTGTCAGCATGTGTCAATGTGTCAGTATGTGTCATTAAGATAGTTAGCAATGTGTCAATGAACAATTGAGATAGTATGTCAATGTGTCAGTATGTGTCAATGCATCGGAGCCACCTGAAAGCGAAATACTGAGGTTTCAGTCCTAGCAGATGGAGACGTTCAACCAGTGCAGGATCGTGCCGTCGCAACGTCGACATCAGCGACGACAGCACGTGGTTGATGCCGCACTGTGAGTTGTCCAGAGTCTTGATGAAGAAGTCGCGAATCTCGGCCATCAGACGCATAAACACGCCGAACGTGTCAGCCTCGGCGTGCTCTGTACCACACATACATGCACACAAACACACATACATACATGCACACAAACACACATACATACATACATGCAAACATATAACAAGCAGTCACACACGCACACATACACAAACATATAAGTGTGTGTCAGTTTGTGTGTATGTGAATGCCAGTACGCATGTGTGCGGGTGATTCTGTGTCAGTTTGTGTGTAAGTGTATGTGAGTGTATCTGTAAATGAGTGTGTCAGTTTGTGTGTAAGTGTATGTGAGTATATGTGTATCTGTGTACGTCAGTCAGTGTGTGTGTGTGTGTCAGTGTCAGTCTGTATGTGTGTGTATGTGTGAGTGTGATTGCAGCGACCTCTAGCGGCCAGGTCAGGATCAGTGGCAAAGCAATAGTAGATGGGACCGACAATTTCGTTCATGCCCTGCACATAACTGAGTCCGGGGTTCAGCTTGGCGAACACAAACAACACTCGCTCCACTACTTCCCAGTGAGCTTCACGACCCGTCGACAGAGGGCAGTAGTCGTCGTCGCCGCTGTGAACCGGGGACGACGACGCTGACCCGAGGTCACACGGGTCACGCCGCCTCCGGCCTCCCAGGTCAACCATCTGACACGCACACATGCCAGCGCAAACGTCAGCTATTCAGGAAGACAACACTTTCTAGTCCCAAATGCTGACAATGACTTGTTGGAGTTGGTCGAATTCAACATTCCACGAGTATGTGTGTGTGTGTGTGTATGAGAGATAAAGAGAGAGTGAGAGAAAGAAAGAGAGAATGGGAGAGTGATGGAGACCGTTTTGACGCCGAAGTTGCGAGGTTTGAGCGCTTGAGATGACAGCAGTCGGCACCGCTCAACTCGTCGGTGAAGTCGTCGATCAGTACAAGATGAGCCGCCGCCAGCAGTAGCAGCAGCCACCACCGATCTGCAAGGATACTCGGTGGCCTGCTGGAAGAATGATATGTCCGGACACAAACGCCTGACACACACACACACACACAGTTTGTTTGTATTTGTGTGTATGTTTACGTTTGTTATCTATTCTAGCTGCATCAGTGGCTCAACAGAGCATTAACTCTCTTGTGTCAGAGATTCGCTGGCTGGTTCAAATCCTGGCCCGGTTAGTTCATCAACGCCTCTCGGCTTGATTATACAAAGCACAGGGGCAGACAGGTCATTGACCTGGCGGCAACACCGGCAGAAAGGTCACTGACCTCACATCCTTGTCGATCTGCCACAGCACCTCGTTGTCGCGAAAGTAGGTGGCCCACTGAGAGTCTGGCTGATCGTTGAACGGATGATCGTCGTGCGTGACCTCCACGCGCTGACATGACCCCGTGTGACCGTTACAAGCCACGCCCCCATCCTCACCGCCGACACCCTCATTCTTGGAGTCGACCATTGATGCTCCTGGTCGAACAATCATCTCTTCTGCAACATCACCATCGACACACATACACACACACACACACACACACACACACACACACACACACACACTGATCTACGATATTGTTCAATAGCAATTTCAAAAGCAAGCACTCCTCGAACCAACTCGTAGTCCAATTCAATTACACGTCACTGTGTGAGATCACATTTGAGAAGAGGCAGACAGACCTACAAAGTTGCGGTACATGTGTCTGTGATGGTGCAGTTGCTGTCGCCACTGACTGCGGTCCGGCGGCAGATAATTCAACAACAACTTCCAGCATACTGGACGATACGCCTGCTCATCGGCTATGCCTGACATATGGACACACTCACACATAAACATACACACACACACATTCAAACATAAAGACGTACAGAAGACGCACAGACACATACATATACACAGACGTGCAGACACACACGCACACAGACACACTCAATATAACACAACACACAGACACAGAGGGAATATACCGATAACTACGTGTGAAATGAAAGAAAACTGATAGACACACACAAACACACAGTATCAGAGACAAGCGACGGCCAGGTGAATGACCTCACCGTTGAAACAACACTGTCTCAGCTGGTCGAGGTCAATGACCTCCTCGCCAAGCACCGCAGCTAGCTCGTGTATTCTGACAGTACATACACAGTAGCACACACACACACACCACTCCCATCAATAAAAAATAATATAGCAAGGAGTGCTTCTTCACTTTTCCCTAATTTTCAGTTTTATGCTAACTTTTTTATAGTTATGCTCCTTTTTGTGATGTTAAGTTAATTTTTTGGTGGTTCGTTGCACAAACTGGAGGGAATGAATTTCTTAATGCTTGCAGAAATGTAAAAATAAACCGTTTTTAGTGAGCACAAGCTATTATAGGTGAATTTTCTAAAAAAATAAGTAACTTTTCATATGTTTAGGCTAATTTTTAGACAGACCCACTAATGAACCATGAATATAGGGTCACTTCCACAAGAACACGCCAAGAACAACAGACACACATGAAGCGGCACAGAGCGAATGCTCAAACTCACCTTGCAAGCAGTGAAGACATGCCAGACCGCGACCGGTTGCCAATCACGGCTTAGACTGCAAGAAAACAGACAGATATAACCAAAACACTACATGTAAATTTCACTTTAAACCTAGAAATAATTATTTGAGAAACAAAACAAAGACCACCACCAGCACACGACAGGCTGATTTCAACACTGCGCCATTGCTTGTATTTCACAGTTTGAAATTGTGAGCATCAATTTACATTGAGAATTTTCAGGAACCGTTTCTCAATTCCCATACCACAATTTGTAATAATTTAATTTTTCTCACTTACATTACCCCTGCTTCTTGATAATTCAATTAATTCATAATTAAACCGCCGATATTTGCAAGAATGGTATTATGTATATGATTGCGTTTTCAGATATAATAGACAAACGCCAAACAGTGGTAGTAATTTAATTGATTATGTTAGGCCAAAGAACTAACGATCGACCCAAAATATATGGCGAGATATCGATAGATACATATTGATACAGTCACCAAAAGACAACATCACGCTAGCAACTCGCTAATTGTGCATATTCTTGAAGAAAAACTACATGGTTCCTTATTATTCGGTGGTAATTATTGTTCGGGTCCTAATGCTCCATTATGGCATTCATACACAACTTTGCAAGAGCGCTGATAAAGCACACCATTCATTCAGTCATTTTCCGCCCTGGCATGCACGTTCCTATATCTGTCTCCATTTCATACGTGCTGCCCAATTACGAGCCGAACATAAAAGTATACCTCGTGAGGACGGCATTACTGTGCACACATCAATTACTCACCGCTCACATTGGTAACGGTACAATATGATTTGTGCCGGAAAAACGCACGCGCACCACACACACACACAATGCCCGTTTTGCTGTTGCACGAGATTTGAGCACGCGCGTGCAGTCAGCTGACAGATCCACTATCTCCGGTGTTATCCCTTCCCCCAGTCCGCCATTTAGCTATGTCGTCCACACATAGCCACGAGACGTTACAAAAAGCCTCGCTGATATTGTACACGTTTCATTCAGCCGTCATCTTCGAACATTGCGACATCACAAAGTCTGCAGCACACACCGATCACTGAGCTGGGTGCAACAACAGTCCACAACATTCCACCATCATGATCAAGCTGCTGACGACGGGGCTATGGCTGGCTCTGCTTGTGTCAAACGTCAAGTGTGCAGCTCAACGCCAACTAAGTGAGTCCTGCTGTCTTCTCAAACCGACAATTTGAAATATATGTGATGTCTTTGACATCTGTGCACAATTTTGCCTTTGTTTGGAATTTATTTCTCGATTTTTTTTATTTTTGTGGATTTTTCTTAGCTGTTATTAGTTTTTTTCTTCCTGTGGATCCATTCTTGACTGGATTGCAACTCAATATTTTAACGCTATAGTAAATACAAATTGTGATGCAAATTCTTTTTTTGTGCACTCCCACTTCTTACTTGATTTGCCTACTTCAGCAAATACTTTCGTCTGTGGTAAATTCTCAAAATGGAGAATTGGACAAAATGGACAAATCGATGGGAAAATAGAAAAAATAGCATGTTACATCCAGACGAGCAGCATTTATAATGATACCAAAGAGGAGAAATATTTTAATAAACTCAAACTTCGTGCAAAATCAATTTTTTAAAAAGTTCGAGCACACTCTCGAGGGAGAACTCTCTGCGAATGTGGTGCAACATAGCAGAGATAACTGGCTCTCTGTTGCAGATCAAGCTGCCGAGATGTATCAGCTGGCTGACCAAATTCAGCTGCAGCTCAGTCGAGTTCTGCTCAACTATCAGCAGGAATTTCAGCTGTCCGACCGTCAAGCCGAGCTGATCTACCGCAACGTGATGCAGTTGCTGCAGGAAATGGTGGAACTCTCCACCGCTGCCCACAGCGGGCACGAAATTTCGCTAGATGGTGTCGTTGGCAGCGCTGGAAAATTGATGCATAGCGCCACGGCCGCAGCTCCCGATGATGCCGAGCAAACAGGTGAGAATTCACAGCTAGATACCGCGGAGGTGTGTTTGCGATCAACAACATCACGATGCACTCACAATATAACAACCTGAAGAATGAAATTCGGATAGAAATGACGGGAAGAAGTGATGCTGCGTATGATTCAGACATAGTACAAAAACTATTTTCATAAGACAAGACGAATAGCACAAACAAGATATATCATTGCCCACTTTTGTATTCAAATTATCAATTATTTATGTATATATCGAACAGCACATGCAAGGATTACACAGTATGAAAACCACTATACATCTTTTTCTCAGACTCAGCACTGCTGATTCACAAGCCCCGAAGAAAAGATTCACAAACCCGGAAGACCTTTTGAACACAAATGATCGCCCAAGCACGGAAAAAACCAGTTCAAATTGCGATATTTGATCAAAATGTTGAGAATATGAAAAATAAACGATTAAATGCGAGCTTCGACAACTATATGCAGGGTTAGAAAAAAACGTTTTTTAGAAAAAAAACATTGTTTTTTTTGTTTTTTACACTTTGCACACACAAATCCAAAAAAGGATTGTACCATTTACTTATTCTGAAAATATTTGATCATTCTTGTATGAAAAACTTCATTCATGTCAACAAAAAAAACAATTTAAAAAAAACATGTTTTTATATATATAAAAACCACTTGGTTTAAACCAGACAAACCCTGACTATATGTCACGTGAATTATAGTCTTTATTTTAAGCTTGGTTATTTTTAGATTCCATCGACGGTTGAAGAAACGTTTTTTAAAGGAATGGTCAATATGTACGCTATATGATCAGAATGGTTCGTTGGCCAATATGTACGCTATATGATCAGAATGGTTCGTTGGCCAATATGGACACTATATGATCAGAATGGTCCGTTGGCCAATATGTACGCTATATGATCAGAATGGTTCGTTGGCCAATATGGACACTATATGATCAGAATGGTCCGTTGGCCAATATGTACGCTATATGATCAGAATGGTTCGTTGGCCAATATGGACACTATATGATCAGAATGGTCCGTTGGCCAATATGTACGCTATATGATCAGAATGGTTCGTTGGCCAATATGGACACTATATAATCAGAATGGTTCGTTGGCCAATATGTACGTAGTCCCAGTCATCGGCGTAGATTTGTGTCGAGGCACGGGGGGGATGACAGCCATCGTGCATTAAAGCTCAAGCTTGACTCAGTTGGTCAATTGTATGTGACCCTCAACTATTTTCAGCCTATTCAATTACAACACGCATACCCCAATGAAAAGTGTATTGCGTAATATAATTCTTCACATATTTATAATTTCTTGCATTTTTGGCCTATTAACTATTTGCCTTCTATGCTAATTTTGATGACAATATACCCAATGAACTGAACTCAGCAAAATTCTCGGGGGGTATAATTGCATATTCATACCCCCCCAGCCAATTTCTCGGGGGGTATATATACCCCCCAAACCCCCCAGGATTTACGCCCATGGTCCCAGTTAATGCCAGCTGAGCGAGGGGACATCAATCCCCCACCGACACACACGGAACAGCAATAACGTGATCCGGCACATTTCACGCATTAAAAACTAGAATTCAATTTGAACGTATATTGCATTAGAAATGGTAAGACGCACGCAATGGCGGATCCCGAGTGCTATTTTGGGAGGAACTGAATATATTTTGGTGGGGGCTAAATCTCGGAGGCGATCAGACATGTACATGTCACTATGCAGTCACTATGCAATGTCTTTGCGTTAATGCTTATATCAACAAATTCTGCAGAGACAAAAAATTTTCTTGACACCTTTTAATGAATCTCTTGGTTATGAGGGGGGGGGGCTTCAGTCCCCTCGATCCGCCAGTGAAAATAGGCCGAACATCGTCACCAAACGGCACGAAAACTTATCAGCATTTGAATTATCCAATAAGGTGTCCAATGATCTCGTTCAGGTACATTGACTCTGTCTCCAATGATCTTATGCAGGTACTTTTTGGATTTCCCAAACCAGAGCAAATACCCAATCCATCGAGCCGTACTCAGACAATAGTCATAATGCCACATTATCTAGTCTCCCTGATGTCCTGTACGTGTGTGATGGACAGAAATATCAGTGGAAACGTTCTTGTCCCGGCTGCGCTGGCTCGTCGACTCTCAACTGACCGCATCAGCATCATCTGCTGAGAATGACGACGAGGACGAGCGCAGACAACGTCGCAGACAGCTGAATGTCGCGGCGCACCAGTTCATTGTCGGACTCCGACAGGCACACAGAGTTGCCAGTCAGAAGAGCAACAATGAAACCAGCGTGATGACAGACGAAATCGACTCGGCAGTGATAAACATGGCGTCGGCCTTGCTGCAAACTTTGCGCGCGCTAGACGTCCACGTGGTGATGCCAGGTATGTGAATAGCACATTTTCCTCCCATCAACCAGGCAAAGCATGGAATTGCAACCGGACAAATGCTATTTCAAAATGAAAACCTTTGACTAACGAAAAATATCAGGTATAGACAGTAGGGATTCTATAATTTTGTTTACAGATTCGGCTGCCAACATTGAGAAGACTATGTTCTGGGCGGAGCGAGTTACCACTTCCCTCGTCGAAGTATTATCACCTCTGTTCGGAATGGACCAGCAGAACGTCACTCAGATGCAACACAACCTGCACACACTGATTGACCACGTGCGAGAACTCAGTGAAGGGCGCACGGATATGGATACAGGACTCGAGTCTCTTGTGAACGATGCTATCAACTTGATAGAATACTTTGCTCCGCATGAACACAATTCCGTCAGTGCCAAAAGCCAAGGTATTCATCACACGCAGTAAATCACTACAGTCGAATGCCAATGGTGCACGACCTACATATTCTTAACACAAGGCCAAGACATTTCATTTGAATTAAAAATAATTTCACAGGCTCATGACATATTTGTCTTCAATATTTTCAGTAGAAGCTAAGCGTAACATATCTGTCAAACGTGAATCACAGTGGACGTAAACAATACAGGATTTAGCAAAAACTCCTCAGCCTACCAGAATGATATGACTGTTGTTGAAGCTGGATCCCTGGTGAGATTGGAGAGAGCCGTGCGTCGTCTCGTCATGAAATACGGCCCCACCGACCTCAGCGTTATGATCGGCTCTGAGAGCAGAAAAATACCGCCAGCTGAGGCGCTCAACATAGGCTATAAGATGATGTTGTCGGCGATAAGCAAATTGTACGGTCTTGTCGGTGAGAACAAAGACAAAACACGTCTCAATGGATGTTTCAAAGTCTCGAAACCTGGTGATGTCCGACATTAACGAGACACTTTTGTTTCACGTAATGTTTTTTCTCTGATTCCCAACTTATTGATGAACTAACTTGAAAAAGTAGACTAGTCTCTTCAGCGCTAAGAAATCCAATAACTAGTTTTTTTCACCAAATGTCAGGGTGCCCTAGAAACGATACTAAACGAATTCTGATTGATAAAAATAAGCCTTTATCCTTCTGTCCGAACTTCAATTCGAAACTTGGCAACCGCCCCATTCCCCACACAGGCTACGCACCACTGATCTAAACCAAATATAAAGGAGTGGTATTCTCAGTAGAATTCCCACTGTAAAACCGTTCCTGCATTTTAAACTTAGACTCGGGTTTCTCAACTTACTGCCCAGTGATTGATTGCTGATACCTCACAATGGATAGAGACACACATCAGACATTGCAATCGAAATTAACAATATAGATGAGAGTTTAAAATTTCCAAACGCCAATATAACAAGTACAAGACACAGAATAATACAGGCGTGTTGTTGGTTGACAGAACATCCTGATGAGATCATCCAGCGCGTGGAACAAGTGAAGACATTCGTCAACAAATACGTGCCCATACTGGGAAGAAGACTAGATATGGACGACGAAGTTGTTATCATACTGACCACTCATCTGGAGAAGATTTTGGTCGACATAGAAAGTGTGGTTGCAAGAGATGTGAACATGCTATCAGGATTGGAAACACTGATGACAGACTTTCTGCAGATGTTCGACGCTCTGGGAATCAGAGCTGGATTCAGAGGTATTTAAACGTACTACACTAACATGCAACTTAACGAAATATAGTTCAAGAGATTGTATTGAACGAAAACAAACTGGAACCATCATTGCGCAAGTTAGTCGAGTCTACTTCGGTTCATGAAACACAATTTTCTATGTTACAGATTTACCAAGTAAACACTTGCCTACCGATCTTACATAAACTTAGAAATCACGTTTAGAAGTCTATACACATTTCATTCAAACATTCCAGACAAATTCCGATGTGCGTAATTTCGCTAGTTACGCTTTTCTACAATCACACAAGCATTGGTTCATGCAGCCCCTTCTGAAAGACACATAAACATCAAATAAATATTACCAGTGAATTAATTCAGTATAAATGTTGAAAATTCCCCAAATACATAGATTGCGCTTCGAACCAATCCGTCTGAATGATCCTCAATTTCTAAAAAAACTCATCGAATTCGACTAAATCTAGTGGATATATTATGAGAACTTGTCAACATCCCTCACTACACTTATACACTCTAATCACCAGGTAAACACGTGTGATATACATGCTGTGTTGTCAGACGAAAACGAGGCCTACTTCCTGAACCGATTGTTGGACGTACTCGAGTCGACATTGATGCGTCTGATGACACACATGGCGCCCTACCTCAATATGAACAACGCAGATATCGGCCACACAAGACGAGGAATTGAGCAGCTACGGGGCCACATGAAGGCTCTGGTTGAACGTCGCACCGATCCCTACTCTACCATTGTCAATTTTATCATCGATACAGTCAAGATCATGAACCACTTCTTGAGAACGGCTTCAGAACGGTGATCAACCTGATCAGTGTAGCATTTATGTTCTCGCAATTCAGAACGTCACTCACAAATAACTAATACCAGGAATGCAGTCCAATATTTCCAGTTTCCAAAAATCAACCACAATTGATGAGTTATGAGATGTTTACGGTTCACGCACCTCGACTGCACACCATTGTATATTCAAAATTCCGAGCGACATCAAAGCTTTGAGCAATTATTGATACAAACAAATACTTCAGGATAATTAAACATGATATGACAAAAAAACAACATAGAAGTGGAAAACTAAATCAAGTGTCCCGAGAAGACCTATTGACGCTGAAATATAATTACTGGACATTGCATGGAAAATGTTGCAGGGTTTTATTGTTTATTGCAGACAAAGCACAGCACAGATGCCGCTGCGGAGCCACTTCATACAGGCAAAATAGCGTGTGTTGCAAAAAGCAGCAAGACGGATAATTTCTGCAACATTATGGGCACTACAAGGGCAATGAAAACCAATTGTTCTATCCACTTAGATATGCGTAGTTTTAGCACTTGTGTTGAAAATGCCGCCACCTGATTATAAATGTATATCGTTTCTGTACACGCAGCCAGACGTACACATAATTGTTGCATTACGAAACAATGATTGAAGATCATAACCGTGGCCTATGACATTGGCATTTTTGCGTTGCTCGATATAGACGATATTGGCGGTATAACACCATACACCTGACAATGCTGATTCAAAGTGCAAACCAGTGATGTGTGTTGTGTGTGTTAATAAAACCTCTCTCTGAATACACACACCAAAAATGCACCAAATACACAAATATTCAGTATATTGTAAGCACTGTAAAAACCCAGCAAAATACTGCCACAACACAGGAATGTCGACAAAAACGCACGCGCTTGTGAAAAATAGCGCTCACACACACACACACGCTCACACACACACACACACACACACACACGCTCACACACACACACACACACACACACACACACACACACACACACACACAATCAGGGTGTTGGAGGAAATTTGAGTATTTCGTTTTGACTGGTCACAACAGACAAATGAGTCCAGATTTGATCAGGATCAACTATAACTGACATCGGCACCTACACACACACACACACACACACACACACACACACACACACACACACACACACATACCCACGCTGTACTAGAAGTTCTTGAGCCCTGAATCGCCACTCAAAATTGGGTCGCTATTTCATTGAATAGCTAAGAGTCAGTAGGAAAGAACAATTCTGCCATTAAAATAGATTATAACTATATACTGTAAATATTTCAGTATTTGATGCCTGGTATAAATATTCTAAGCAGACCATGATTAAACTATGAATGAAAGCATAATCATAACATATAAAGACAATTGGTATATATCTATATGTAGACTTGGATCGCTATGCTTGACTTGTGCAGTAGTTTTGGTCACTGAAATATAGCCCACTGTTTTGATATTGTTTCATGTATATTTGTGTATGGGCATTAAACGCATGCACACACACACAAACACAAACACTAGGGTTCAATTAATGTATGCATGCAGCTTGTGGGGATCAGTACCTCCAGTGCAGTATTGTTTATTCTCAGTAGAAAATGAATATGTGTGTGTGTGTGTGTGTGTGTGTGTGTGATTTTGTCATGGTGTTCATGATATTAGTGAGAGGCAGTACAAACAGGAAATGATTCCGGCTGTTCAGTTATATCATTTCTCCTTTATTACATGAGTTTCTTGTCTTCGTTGACAAACTGACGTTGTGATTATTTCTCAATTAGCTTTCATCTTCCTGACTAAAACTTCTACTTCTCGTTCTACATCTTCTGGGCGCTTCCAGTACATGGGGGCACCGCAAGGAGGTAATAATGCTTGCACTCTTGTCATGCTACTGGACCTGTGTGTAATTAATAAGGATAGTAATAATGAGTGAGTTTCTCGCCTGCAGTTGTGAGATGTCGCTCTGTCGCACGCTACATTCTCGCAGGATGAAGTCGCTGCCTGCCTCGTGAAACAGTCTCGTGTCGGCCACACGAACCAGCACCTCATCCACGCGCAAGTAATGACGCAACAACACGAAAAAACTGGCAGCCATCACCCGCTGACTCACACACACACACACACACACACACACACACACACACACACACACACACATACACACACACACACACACACACACACACACACACACACACACACACACACACACACACACACACACACACACACACACACACACACACACACACACACACACACACATACACACATACACACATACACACACACACACACACACACACACACACACACACACACACACACACACACACACACACACACACACACACACACACACACACACACACACACACACACACACACACACACACACACACACACACACACACACACACACACACACACACACACACAGACAGACAAATATGAACACACTTATATAAATGAAATATTGAATTGCATGATGTGTGGCTGTTGTTGTTTGTTTTCTTATTGAGTTTTACGCGTTTTGTTCGATGCACACAATATAACCACGTTGCATAATCACATCCTGTTACCATGTTACCATGGCAGCATGTTACCACCTGATTTTACCAGTTGGTGTTACCACGAAACTTGTGTTGCTGTTATGTGGTATGTTATTAGGAAGTATTATCTCATGGTATTATTGTTAGCAGGCGGTGGCATAACCAGCTGGTAACGGTCGGGTGGTAACGGTCGGGTGGTAACGGTCGGGTGGTAACGGTCGGGTGGTAACGGTCGGGTGGTAACGGTCGGGTGGTAACGGTCGGATGGTAACGGTCGGGTGGTAACGGTCGGGTGGTAACGGTCGGGTGGTAACGGTCGGGTGGTAACGGTCGGGTGGTAAAGGTCGGGTGGTAACGGTCGGGTGGTAACTGACCACTTTGACGCTGCACAAACTGCAGCCATTATCGGCCAGTTCGTCCTCGTAGAGAACCACGTGCTGGTAGAACATGATCTTGTCTCGCTGTCGCAGCCGCTCCAAGTCGATACGCAGCTCGGTCGGCTGTGCAATCATACGCATGTGCTTGCCTATCAGAGTGCCGGAGTAGTCGGTGCAATAAGTCCAGTCAAATGGACGCTGTACTGAATCAACTCCGGGCAAATCGCACCTGACATACATACACACACACACACATACACACACATTCACCTCACTTGTCTGGATAACATTCAAAAACAATGTCACTTCAATTCTGGAAGAAAGAATGGAAAGGCGATTGGATTGTAATTTGCAAATGAGAAAAATGTATAACGTCTCTTGATCATGACAGCCAGGTAATCGTGTGAAACAAACACACACACACACACACACACATAGAGAGAGAGAGAGACAGACTGACAGACAGACAGACAGACCGGGATTGTTTCCACTTGGCGGCGCAAGCGACGACAATGGCTGGTGCAGCGTGCGCGTCGACCAGTTTGAGAGCGTCGAGAGGCGTGAACAGAACGCCGTGACCGGCCGTGTGCTGGATACGCAGCCCATTGTCACCAAACAACATCTCCGGCAGACAGGGCAAGTCCAGCTGCCGACTGTACCTAACACACACACACACACACATACACACACACACACACACACACACACACACACACACACACATACACACATACACACACACACGTGTAGCACATCAATCTGGGCGTCGTTCGCTAATTAAGAAGTGGGGAATGAAAGAGAATGAAACATGGTTACGGATCACTGATCTAGGCGACATGATCTAAACTAGCCCGAGTTGAAGCACCTTCTAATCTGACATGGACTGATCGTGATCTGTCACAACAAACGACATCCGAGACTGACCGGCAGAACGAGCAGAGTTGGCGGTCGGCGTTGTCTTCAATCAGGCAACACTCGCCAGGTTTTTGACACTCGGACGCCATAATGTGCGACTTGTGCACTGTCAGTGTCCACGGCCCGAAGTCGAAAGACTGAGTGCAGTTGTCGCCGGCGCCAGCAGCAGTAACGGACGCTGATTGGCTGCTACTGTCAGTGACGTCACCGCCTGACACGGACGCTGATTGGCTGTTTCCGGCGCCATTTTGTAACGTCGAAGTGACGTCATCAGTGGACGTCATGTTGTCAGCTTTTTGTAAAAGCTGGAGAAAAGCTGCCACAAAAATAACCGTGCATTAATGCCAAGACCGAACTGCTTATTTGCACAGGTCGTTCAAATATTTACCGCTTTACAGCAAAGTATTCACCGGAGTCATTAAAGTGAACGCCTAAACATATGCAACAACTTATTACACAGATATACATGCCATGACAAGAATTTCACAAACTAGATAGCAAAATTAATTTTGGTTTTTAGAATTTTACACGAAAATTCAGCGGCGCCTTCAAAATATGCTACACTTGAGCAAACCACTAGGTGACCAAAATAGTGGGAAATGAAGCAAATAAATCGGGTCGTCCACAATAAGTCCACATATTTGAAACTTTCATGAAAATCATACTATACATATGAAAAACAAGTAATTCTTGACCCAACAGAAGTAACAATTGTGGAACACTTCAATGAAATACACACAAACATATTATATGCAGGTATTAAAATGCGCTAACCTGGTCATAATTCCAAGAATGGATCAGCCAGATTTGGATTGTATGGCTTGTATCTTGTATTTATTTGGCTTGTATAAAATGTTTATTTTTTAATTGTATTCAAGTTATATATTGATAGATCAAGAAATGAGAAGATAACATTATGTCTTGTACCATGATGTATATCAGCCTAATTCATCAAATGGAATAAATATTTGAAACTCCAGAAAAGCACATGGCATTGTGGCGGCCTCTTCATCGTTTGTTTACCACGTAAGTACTGTATTTGTTTTGTTATTTCGGTTTCAGAGTCTTGGTGTGACAGTTATTTTGAGGGTGTCTTATAGATTATTCATACTTTGTTAAGGGCACTTTATTTTTAGGTTTTTGTTTCGGTGATTGTGATCTTGGGTGCAAGTTGATCTGCATTTGTAAGTTGCAATTTTGTTTTGCAGGCTAGTCAATTGATCGTTGAAATGTCGTCTCTGCAGCCCATCCAGCATCAGCTTTCAAGTCAGTCTTTACGGTACACTCATAATCAACGTTGGAGCATACAGCTTGTTTATGCCGAAAATATTACTTTTCTTGTTTGTTTTGTTCTTGTTTTTTGTCCGATTGCGCTGCTGTGATGAATGTGTTGTTCACAGGCACGCCCCAGTCCAGCCGCAGTTTTCAGGCGTTCTACCACAAATTGCCCGAGGTGAGAATTGTTACCACTGTTGTTATTGTTATTGTTACTGTTCTTACTGTATCTGTTGCTACTGTCATTGTTGTTATTGTTACTGTTTTTACTGTATCTGTTGCTACTGTCACTGTTGTTATTGTTACTGTTTTTACTGTATCTGTTGCTACTGTCACTGTTGTTATTGTTACTGTTCTTACTGTATCTGTTGCTACTGTCATTGTTGTTATTGTTACTGTTTTTACTGTATCTGTTGCTACTGTCACTGTTGTTATTGATACTGTTCTTACTGTATCTGTTGCTACTGTCACTGTTGTTATTGTTACTGTTCTTACTGTATCTGTTGCTACTGTCACTGTTGTTATTGTTACTGTTCTGACTGTATCTGTTGTTACTGTCACTGTTGTTATTGTTACTGTTCTGACTGTATCTGTTGTTATTGTTACTGTTCTTACTGTATCTGTTGCTACTGTCACTGTTGTTATTGTTCTTACTGTATCTGTTACTGTCACTGTTGTTATTGTTACTGTTCTTACTGTATCTGTTACTGTCACTGTTGTTATTGTTACTGTTCTTACTGTATCTGTTACTGTCACTGTTGTTATTGTTACTGTTCTTACTGTATCTGTTGCTACTGTCACTGTTGTTATTGTTCTTACTGTATCTGTTACTGTCACTGTTGTTATTGTTCTTACTGTATCTGTTACTGTCACTGTTGTTATTGTTACTGTTCTTACTGTATCTGTTACTGTCACTGTTGTTATTGTTACTGTTCTTACTGTATCTGTTGCTACTGTCACTGTTGTTATTGTTACTGTTCTTACTGTATCTGTTACTGTCACTGTTGTTATTGTTACTGTTCTTACTGTATCTGTTGCTACTGTCACTGTTGTTATTGTTACTGTTCTTACTGTATCTGTTACTGTCACTGTTGTTGTTACTGTTCTTACTGTATCTGTTGCTACTGTCACTGTTGTTATTGTTCTTACTGTATCTGTTGTTACTGTCACTGTTGTTATTGTTACTGTTCTTACTGTATCTGTTGCTACTGTCACTGTTGTTATTGTTACTGTTCTTACTGTATCTGTTACTGTCACTGTTGTTATTGTTACTGTTCTTACTGTATCTGTTGCTACTGTCACTGTTGTTATTGTTACTGTTCTTACTGTATCTGTTGTTATTGTTACTGTTCTTACTGTATCTGTTGCTACTGTCACTGTTGTTATTGTTACTGTTCTTACTGTATCTGTTGTTACTGTCACTGTTGTTGGTTTGGTGTGCAGAAGCCGGCGGCTACTGTTCGTCTTTTTCACCGCGGTGATTTCTACACGGCGCACGGACCCGATGCTCACATGGTCGCCATGCGTGTGTTCAACAGCACCACGTGTGTGCGCCGGTTTGACGAAGGTTTGTCGTGTGCAAATATAATATGCAGTGTCACGCACAGACACACGCGTGTTTGAATTGTGAATAATGTAATTGTAAGTCCCGTGTGGCTGGACATGATTAATATTATAATTAAAATGTATTAGGTCACAATGAGAAGAGCGCCAACGCTGTATAAATTGCATAATTGCACTCGCCATATACCTTGATCATCAACATATACGAGACGAAGAAGAGCAGAAACATTAGAAAAACACTAGTAAGTTTATTTGTATCGATAATCCAAGTTGAGCGATTTCCGCCTAATAACTGCTAATTGTCGATGTATTCACTCTTCATTGCTACAATGTTCTTCTCTCACGCTATATTAGTGTGTTGTTTGACCGGCAGGTGGCAGCACGCTCCAGTACGTCACTCTCAGCACGCGCAACTACGAGAGTCTGCTGCGCGACCTGCTGCTAGTTCACAGGTTTCGCGTCGAGCTGTACCACTGCACGTGCAAGCAAACGGGCGCGTGGAGTCTGCAACGCGAGGTACTGCCACCACCACCACCGGGTTCCTGGCGGTTCTCACTGAAATGCACTGTTTCTGGTGGCTATCACGCCTAATAGACGTTTGGTTTCGACTGTGTACTATAATCGTGTTATCGTTGTTTTTGTTTTTTCCGATCAGAATTTTACCTCTTAATCTAAATTAATTTCTTAGTTTAATCTTAGGACTCATTAAATCATATGTTTGAATAATCTTAATTTGTAGTCTTATTTATTTAGTCTGCATAGAAGTGTTGTTTAGTCTTAATTTAGAAGCTGTCATCATTGTATGAAAGGTAAAGCGTACTGATATATCGTCATGTTCACACTGACGTCTTTGATAATGCCGTCATCATCAGGATCATCATCAACAGGATCATGATTGTTTATGTGACAGGGTTCTCCGGGCAACGTGTCGCAGTTTGAGGACGTGTTGTTTGGCGGCGGCGGTGTTGGTGGTGAAGATGCTGGTGGTGGAGTGGTGGCTGTTAGGACAGTCTCCAGCGGCGATACACTGGTCTCTCTCACTACATCTTACACCAACCGCTTTTAACTGCCGTCATAATGCAGGGATTCGTGTGAACAATTGAACAAACCATATCTGTTCTACCTATGCTTTATATTTTCCTGCAAATTTTTGTGCTTAATCCTCTTAAACTTTGTGCCAAGATATATATAAACATTTTTTCCTAATGAAGCGATAAAGTTGTAAGAAATGGAGAATCCAAGGTTTTGCGAGACTGCTGGTCTGTAAAGGGTGCCAACTTAAGAACCACTGTCAGTGTGAATGAGTGAAGAAGACAACAGGATATGATGTAGAATTATAAAAAACAGATATCGAAGAAGTATGAGCAAAATGGCTTGCCTAACACCTAGTTTTGTGTCTGATTTTATAATTTCGTCTGATTGGTCGCTGATCCGCTTGCCTGGCGTCTGATTGGTCGCTGATCCGCTTGTCTGGCGTCTGATTGGTCGGTGCTCTTCCTGCCTGGCGTCTGATTGGTCGTTGGGGCAGTGTGTGGGCGTGGCCGTGGTTGATTGCGTGCTCGAGCAAATTCAGCTGGCCGAGTTTGTCGACGGCGATCAGCTGACTAATTTGGAGTCAGTGGTGGTTCAGTTGTCGCCTCGCGAGTGTCTCCTGTCTTCGTCCGACACTCACTCGGATACTGTCAGAATGGCAAGTGCAGTCCTCTCTCTCTCTCCTCCCTCTCTACCTCTGTGTTAATGGCAGATCCATAATAGATTGTATTGTATTTGTGAGCGATATTTATATCAGTCATAATTAGTTTTCTCCGATAAAAATGCTCAAACAAACAGTACTTGACACACACACAAGTTTTAATAAATGTTTTTGCTATACTTTTTCAATACTTGGTAGAAATGTGTGCTAACATGTGTATTGTGTATTTGTAACGGCATTTCGGTGTTTAATGTGTGTGTGTGTGTTTGTATGTGTGTCTTGCTGAAGGTGATGAGTCGCAACAATATTTTGGTGACGGAGTTAAAACGCACCGATTTCAACAGTGGTTCGGTACATGGTGACGTGCGGAGACTGCTGGTGACTCGGCGGAATCAGACGAGTCATCACACGCAAGCACTGGTTGAACGTCCTCGCTGTGCCGAAGCTCTGGCGGCCGCTGTGCGCTATCTGCGTCTTCTAGAGAAACATGTGTCTGGCGGCGCTAGCAACAGCGTGGCGGCTGACAGTGATGTCGGCTCTGATGCGGCCTGCGTCGAGGAACAAGACACCACAGTGCAGGCTTCTTGTTCTTCACAGTCGCACGGCGGTTTCGTGATGAGCGTGTTCGATTTCTCGCAGTTCATGCGCCTGGACGCGGCTGCCGTGTCAGCTTTGGATCTACTTGCTGACAGTGGCAGTGGCAGTTTGTTTGACGTGCTGAACCAGTGTTGCACGGGCCAGGGCGCCAGACTACTGCGTCAGTGGATCAAACAGCCTCTGCAAGACGTGGCGCTCATAGTTGAGCGTCAGGACCTGGTCGAACTGTTCTCGCAACAATTGCAACTGCGTCTGGCACTGAGTCAACAACATTTGCGACGAGTTCCCGACCTGCACTCGCTGTGCAAGCGGCTGCAACGACGCAGGGCCTCGCTCCAAGACTGCTACCGGTCAGTGGCAGGCGGGCACGGCGGTTCGATTCTGACTAGTGCCACAGTTTTTTTGTGGGTCAACTAACTAAATGTTAGCGGAGATCGTTTGTATTTGTGTCTGCTTATCTGTATAAGTGTGTATGCGTGCATGTGTGTGAGCACTTTCAGGTGAAAATGGCGTTATAAATGTCATAAATGGCTTGTGATGTGTGATTGTGTGATTAGCGTGTATTGTGCAGTGATTCAGCTTAATTCGCTGGTAGAATGTTTGCAGAGTGTTGAAAGTGTGCACTCTTCCACTCTGCACGCCAACTTCTCCCGGCCTCTGTCTCAGTGTCTACAGGTGACTGTTCCATGCTCTTTCTTGGCTCTTTGCCAAGCACGATATTTTCATCTTCAAGATTTAGCTGGCCAATGAGTATATGCATCTATAATTTGATTCTGTTACGAAACACGATCAGTAATATCTGTGTTCGAAAAACTTGCTATAAGATTGTGAAATCTTTTTTGTTTGGAAGATATTCTTTAGTTTGTAACCTATTTTCTCGTAGAGTATTTTTTGTTTGACTTTTTTTCTTTGAAAACTTATTTTTTCATATTTGCGTGGTATTTAACGATAGGATTTCTCCAAGTTTACCGAGATGATGGAGTCGACGATGGATGTTGATAAGGCGGAGCGTGGTGTATTTATTGTCAGACCGGATTTTGATGAACAACTGCACGGTAATACAGCACACACACACACACACACAAACACACACACATACATACACACGTATTTCAGCATATTTGCTGAACTTTCATTTGTCACAAGTTGAGATCGATGCGCTAAATTATGATGCATATTCATTAGTGGATGATATAATTATTGCTAGTTACAATAATTTGAAGTTTTTATAGTGTTTCTATTGGTCAATTTAAATGCGAAATTGCATAACAAGTTTGTAATGGCTTGTGCCTGAACTATTTGACATGCGCCTAGTTTTTATATTCAGTTACAATTAACATTTTGTTTGGTGAAAAATTGAATTAAAATAACAATTAAGTGTTCAAAATAAACTTATTTGTCCCGCTTTGAATGTTTTAAAATGAAATTGATGTATGTGTGTGTATGCTTGTTTGTTTGTGTGTCTGTCAGAGCTGTATTGTAGCATGTCGGAGGCTGACAAAGGCATGACTTCATTGCTCAATGAGGCGGCTGATCGCCTCTCACTGGAGGCCAACAAGACCATCAAACTGGAGAGTACTCCACAGATGGGACACTTCTTCAGGATCACGCGCAAGGTGAGTGACAGCCTCCAGATCCTGAGCTTGTTGAATGTATTCTTTCAACACTGCGCTGATTACCGAATTTGATCCTAGTTCCTCACCCCGAATATCTCCACTCTCCTTCATTGACATATTTGAGTGCACGAGAATTTCGTTTTTCACTTTGCTTACTTGCGTTTGCCAGTGCAGCAATGTTGGGTGTCACA